>JBBPBT010000036.1:6812427-6837433 GCA_037974875.1 Cicer bijugum
TTACAATTTCATGCAATATAAGACAATTTTAATTTTCTCAATTTCTTCATTTTCAACCAAATCTCAAACATTTTTCTACTTTACCTATACAACCCACATTAATTATATTAAGATTAACACAAGTAACAACGGAAAATAACAATAAACACAAGTAGCAGTGAACATCTTTTTAACACTGAAACGAAGTAGCACTAACATATTTGAAAAATCTGGGACACATCCCACATCCATTTTACAATTATTAAGACTAGCTAGTACATTGTCCGTAAGTAAAACTCATATTGTGGCTGCAAAAAGATTTGATAATTATGAGTTCTCACTCTTGTTGTATATATATGGTTAATTTCCAACATGAATAGGTGTTGTAGACATATATATATTCACAAGAGAACGATATCTCCTTTGCTTCTTCTTCTTCTTCTTTATTGGAAAAACTTCAACATGATCTTTCCCGAAAATCTCTTGTATCTTAGCCATTATAATATCATCATTTTGATGAATAATAGTATTCTCTTCTTGTTCTTGTTCTTCACACGAGCTTGTAATCCTCTTGCTTGTGTCCTCTTCATGGTTTGGCTCCATAAACTTATATGCCACATCCACATGATTAATGAAGTGATCATATTCCACAACTCCCTTCCTCTTATTATTAGGCCAACAAGAAGGTGCCTCTTCCATTACGTAATTTGAACCCTCTTTATGTTCTTCTTCTTCTTCTTCTTCCTCTTGTTGGCTGTTAATATTATTGTTAATTAATGTACTTTACGTAGAGCGCGTTTTGAGGGTACGTACGTGTTGTGTGTGTTATGAGTACTTCTATTTGACAAACAATATCATGAAACCAACTAGAAACTACCTCGTTGGTTCTATGAACATCTATTACCCTATTATAATATTAATAACAATAATAATTTAATTCATATTGTGTATCAATCAATTACAATAGCGACAATTACCAATCAATTACGTATCAATCAATTACCAAAAAAACTTTATAATTAATTTTAAAATCATATCTATAAATAATTACATAAATTTTTTCAAGTTAATTAATTATGACGATGCAGTCAATAAAATATGAGCATATTCATATTTTTTATTTAATTATATGGTGTGGCATTGTACAAAAGGAATATAGGTAGCTAGGTGACCGTTGGATTGATGATGTTAAAATCTAGACGTTGTGTATGGGGACCACATTTGGTCGGCAATCTAACGGGCGGGTCCCCTACTAGAATGAATAGCGACAATTATCTCGTTTTCAATATTTTTGTGTAAATAGATTTGGAGTTCATGTAATTTGGATACATAATCAATGCTTACATGATTGTTGGATTCAAATTCCACGTTTCATGTGATTCATTGAGTTTAACTCATTAATATATTTTACTCTTTATTGTTTGTATTTTTAAAAAATGAATCGAATGGAATAGAATATGATAAAATTCATTCCATTTTATACTACTAATCTTTCAATTTTTTTCTTTTCTCAATTTGAGAGATATGGAATGTAATAAAACATTTTAATAATTACTGTCCTTATTAAATTTATTTCTTGCTTATTAAAATTAAAAAATAGGAAACTAATTATGGTGTTTGGCAGCATGGCATGTTGTACTGCTGCCGTGGTCGGGTTGAGGAAGGGATGCTATTTCAGTTTTTACTGATTGGATTATTTGGTGTTTTTCTTAGTTGGTTAAATCTACTGGTTGTGTTGTGGTATCTTTTTGCAGCATTTTTTGGGACACCATGTGTTTAATATTAGTACACAATTTTGTTTTTGCAATAAAAACGTATTTCATATTCATTTTTAATGGACATAAAAGTATTAGTTAAATTTTTTGGAGAGATCATAGTAAAGGTAAAAATGAATTAAAAAATTATAATTCATTTTGTTCCATTTACTTTTCAAACAATGAATGAGAAATTCGTTTCATTCCATCACAAAGTAGACAAACAATGGAATGATACCTTTGTTTTATTCCGTTCTATTATGCTCCGTTTCGATTAATCAGATTTAAATTATCCAAACAAATATTTAAATTATTTAAACTTAAATTTAAATTTTACCTAAAATAATTTTTAATCAAAATTTGAATTATTAAAAAATCATCGAAAAATAAAGAATTTAAAAATAACACTAAGACATTTCACAAAATACATCAATTGTTTAACTATTTTGCATATCATATATTTTTAAGAACGACTCATATGATAATTGTAGAAGTATTTAATATCATAAGATGTAAATTCAAACACAAAATATCTTTTTTATTTTGAGTGAACGTGGATTCACTACCAAACTCCAAAAATAAAGGAAAAAAAAGGATTACTAAAAAACAATAAAAAGCAATAGATAATGTAATTAGTTTTTCTAAAAACATCTATTAATTGATTTTACAATAATAAAAATTAAAATTAATTTTTATTAAAATATGTAAAATAATTTATATTTAATTATATTTGTATAAAAGTAAATTTGACAATAAATTTCAATATAAACATTACATCTAAAATAAAAAATAACTGTTACTAACATTAAATCAGAATTAATTTAAAATACAAAATCAATTATTTTTTATATCACCTAAACATGTACTCATTCTAACCTTTGACGTGATATGTAAATGAGTTTGAGTTGACCAAAGTCAAGATATAAGCCACGTATGATTGGTTGTCTTGTGTGGAATTAATTCTCGGTCGTTTCATTATTTATTTTCTTTCTTTAAAGAGTCTAAACACCAAACGTGGAAAATTCAACTCAATACACTTTTTTATTATTTTTTTTAAAGACTTAGTTGCAGTTTTAATTTTTTTATTTTTACTAATTCATACAATTAGTTATTCTATTTTAAAATATGACAATTTTGATATTTTAACTAAAAAATTATGATGTAATATGTTTTAAATATTGTAACATATAATATGATTATATAGAATTATTAATACTTATAAAATAACAATAAAATCTTTTAAAAAATTAATTTTCAAATTCAAATTTTTTATTTTATTTTTATAATTTAATTAATGAAATGAATAATTAATTAAGACATCTCAATAGTTCTATATTATGATATTATACACCACATTATTTAAAATATGTTAAAATATTATTTTTTTTAATTTAAAAATTTGAAATAAAAACTAAAACTAACTTTTAAAACATAAAAACAAATTCTATAAATACCTGAAAATAGAAACACTAAAATTAAAATTAATTATCGTCACAATATATTATGTATATGGTTGTTGAAGAGAATATGGTAATTGAAATGTAAACCCCAAATTAACAAAAGTAAGAATACATTTTTCAAAATAAAAATTGTATTTATGTACCAAAAAGTTTCTAAATGTTTTTTATGACAGAGGTATTTTTGCTTTTGCAAAGACAGACAGTAATGGAATTGGTGGGAAGGGTTGATATAGAGTGATAAAAATGGTAAGGTTTTGATTGTGTATTCACTTATTGTATTCATTTTGATATAAATAGACTTTTTGTGCTTTTTCTTTCATACAAGCTTTCCTTGAGATTAAGGAACAGTTAACTTGTGCAAAGCCAACACACCTTTAGAACGTGGAAGCAAAGCAATCAGTTACACTTATTGTTTATCCATCCGATATTATGTTTATTCATTTTTGTTATTTTTTTTTATCAGATCTTAATTTTTGATAGTATAAAATTAAGTAAAATATATTATTGAAATTTAATTTCTATTTAAAAATTTGTGAGTATATAAAAGACGGATGAACAACCTTTTATCATCAGTTAGATTATCCCGTCATATGATTAATGAAGAATTGATCATTTATCATTTTCCTATTTAAATTTGTCTTAATTAAAGTTAAAAATTTAGTAAAATTTAGTTTAATTATAAAAAATTAATTTTTTTTAATAGAAATCCAACTTCTTATTAACCCTATATCAACCACTTATGATAAATAGTGTAATAAAAGATTGATAGACTAACTAAGAGGAGAGTGCAAGAAAATTGATTTTTAATGTAGAACTTCAATTAATTAAGAAGAATTCCTTAATTGTGAAATTTGTATGTGTTGAGTATAATTAGATAGTCCACATTGACCAATAATATGACTCTTAAAAGAAACTTACTTACCTTTATACTATTCTTAAGAATATAAACATTGGTTCTAACTTTGAAAAGACTTAAATTGTAACTCAAAAAAATATGTACAACTCAATATATTTTCATCTGAAATAGTTGACCCAAACAGCAAATGCAAATATCATGTCTTAATCTTAAACTTGTAACAAGTGTTTTACTTTGTAAAAGACTGAATTTGATTTTCTATAAATAGTATAGTTGTATGTCTTAATTTTTATTATCTTTCAAATTGTATAAAAAAGGTCTGATTTATAGAAGTATAGCTCAAAATGTGATATTTTCTTTCAACATCATCCAACACATTGTGTTGTCCGCTTCTGTGATAATGATCAAGTATCCTCTGTTCCTTACTTTGCTGAGCTTCATTTCAGGTTTAAGTGACATATTTGTGCTTTGTTAGGAGTTGGAACAATGATGTCTGTTAGATATATTTTGTTAGTTTACATCATTAGATATTTGGTCTTAATTAGTTAACTAACATACTAATATTCAAGTCAGCTTTTGTTTGTTAATTAGTTGTATTAGTTAATTATTTTACATTAATTAATTATTTATTTAAGTGACTATATAAATCTATGTAATCCTTAATCTAATTGTTTTTCTATTAATCTAATAGTATATTTGGATGTAAATATTATCATACCTCATAGATCAGCTCATAATTCACAAGTATTACAGTTCAGTTTGAGTCATAAAGGGGCTTTTGTAAAATAAAAAATTTAGATACAAGTAGAAGAGCATTTCCTCTTGGATCTTTTGTTGGGGGTATGCTGCAAATTATGAATAAGAAGATGATGAACTCGATGATGATGATGAACTAGATACTTTGGAATCCTTGAAGTGATGATGAACTGCAAATTATGAATAAGATGATGATGAACTAGATACTTTGGAATCCTTGAAGTGAATTGCACATTCACATCAAGCATATCGATCAACGGTGTTTTACAAAATAAAGTTTCTTCGTTTACATTCGTGCACTAGAGAAAAGAAGAAATGACTCAGAAATATTTTTGACTTATGAAACATGATTTGTGTTGTTTTGTCTTGTGTTCTTTCTGCCTCTAAAATATCTCTATTTATAGAGATATTCATACCAATTGGTGAAAGAAAACAACTCTTCAACTCATACCAATTGGTGAAAGAAAATAACTCTTGTGAAAGATTGCAACTTTTGATAACTTAATAGATGCATTGGTTTAAATTAAACCCAATCATTGCAACCACTTGACCAAGTGATACATTCAATTATTTAATTTTGCTACATTAATATAGCTATTAGAAAAATCCAAATATATTTTGGAAATTTCCCTAACAATCCCCCACCATTTTCAAAATATATCTAAGTCCGTTATTCTGGAAATCTCATTGTTTCAGATAAAGATATCTTACGATTTGAACCATTACTTAGTAAATTATGTTTATCACTCATCCTCAAATAGATTGGTAGACAAGCTTTGAACCAACCATTCATTAGAACAAGTGTGCATAACTTACACATGAAATCTCGACACCATTGATCGAATTATAAAAATGACACATTTGATAAGGCCTTGTGTCTCATATCCTTTTCGTGAGAATTTAAGAGTCAAGCTCTTGAACTCTATGAAACGGTCCCACGTCATTCTCAAATAGGTGGACTATATCAGGAATGTACCCATAATTATACATTCCAGCAAATACATGCTATATGTCCATTAAGAGGAGACCTCATCCTACCACTTTTATTTTATGGTCCAAGTACTTTTATCCTTTGGGATGTATCTATTGTCAAGTACTTCAATCACTCTAATAGTGTACTTTCATCATTGAACTCAAGACTTGATGCTACTCAAGTGTGAGTTGACGTTTCCACCATTGGTGATTATTTAGATATGAGTTTGAATCACATCCCTAATAATGTTTTCAACATCATGTCCTTTGTCAGACCTTTCGTCAAAGGATCTGCAAGATACTTTTCAATTCTTATAAACACTATGGATATCACTCCATTAAATCATTTACATAGCTATGCATTAAACCAATATGTATTGATTTTCTATTATATTCTTGGTTATATGCTTTTGATAGTGTGTATTGACTATCACAATGTATGAATACTTGCGTCATTGACTTTGGCCAAATTGGTATCTCATACAACAAATTCTTAACCATTCAACCTCTTTACTACCTGCAACTAGAACAATAAATTTTGCAGCCATGGTGGTGTCGATAATGCAAGTTTGTTTCTTTGAACTCCAAGAAACTGCACATCCACCAAGGTTGAAAGTCCACCCACTTGTGGAAGCTTGATCCTCAACATGATTTATTCAACTGACATCTGTATTTCATTCAAAGTATAAATGATATTCACTATAGATTAAACTATAGTTAATTTCTCCCTTCAAATATTTTAATACTTTATTAGTAGCATGTCAACGTTCTTTACATGGATTGCTTGTATACCGACTTAATCTTCCAACAACATATGTTATATCAGGTCTGGTACAAGTCATGACTTACATCAAGCATCCAATTACCTTTTATATTCTTGATAGTGTTGGCCAATTATCACCAAACCATGACTTTTTTCTTTTTCTTTTTTTTAATCTATTCATACTGTATCACATACAATTTATAAACATTTCAATTATCACAAACACAAAATTTTATGTCATTCTACCTTTTACCATATTTAATATGCATCTCAATTTAAACTTCTAATTCTCTTTTCAATATATCTATATTCAAGATATAAAACATTGAGTGCATTAAATATATATTACCATAAGTTAACAAAGCATGATCATAAAATTTTATCATAATCAAATATCAGAAGGTGGATCCAAACATGTAAGTCATCTACTTCTTAACAAATAAGAATTCATTTCATTTCAATTAAATACACTATTTCTTCATAGTTATATTATAACTAATACATACACCATGAATTCTATTTGTTAATTTAAGTTTAATATTTAAATATGGTAAATCCAAATAAGTATCACAATAGAAAATAAACAATGAATAAAATCATTAAGATTTTCTATCATTTTTTTTTTCATAAACATTTGTCAACTTATAATAATTTTAAAATATATATCCAAATCATTTTTAATATCAAAATAAGTAAGAAATTGACATATACTTTTATACCATCATACACATATAATATGATTTAATCAATTTTTGATTTAATAACTTCTCACATGAATCATCACTATCAATAAAACATACACTTGATATTTATGACAATTATTTACACTAATTAATGTATTAAACATGTATCTTAAACCATACATATTTATATTTGTCAAGATTTAAGAGACTAAAATTATAAATAAATTTTATTCCACCGGTCAATCATAAATCCTTGCTCTTAGTCTAAAAATATCAACCATAGATAAACAAAATTTCATCAAAACATATTATCTCTAATTGCATATTATTAATTTTCCACATCATATCTCCATATTATTATATATGCATCCGAAAAGGAAAATTTCTTATATATGCATTTCAAACATGAATGTAATATATAAATGTATTAATATTAAATAACTTTCGGTGTTCAACCATGAATTTTCATATGATTATTTCTACGACTTTAATTAATCTTTAAAATCCAAACAAACAAATTTAATGCATAAACTATATTAAATTCACATACTTAAATATATTCTAAACCATGCATATCAATCTAACCACATGTTAAATTTAACATAAACAAATATAATTACTTTGAAGAACCACATATGAATTTAGAACTTCAAACATATCATATCTATTTATATAAATTAAATTGTACCTTTCACCATGATGAAGAAAGTCCATCTCCTATAAAAATTGCAGTCATAATAATCGAAAATCGAACCTAAAGATTGTTGGATCTTTTGTTGGGGGTATGCTGCAAATCTTGAACAAGAAGATGATGATTTTGATAATGATGAAGGTTGCACAAATAAATTCCAAAGCGTGTGTATCACACTAAGCTTTAGGTTCGATTCGCCCCCACCAATCTATATATATTGGATGCAAATGGGTTAACCGGCGAATCCCCTTCAGGATACTTTGGAATCCTTGAAGTGAATTGCACATTCACATCAAGCATATCGATCAACAGTGTTTTACAGAATAAAGTTTCTTCGTTTACTCTCGTGCACTAGAGAAAAGAAGAAATGACTCAGAAATATTTTTGACTTATGTAACATGAACTTGTGTTGTTTTGTCTTGTGTTTTCTTCTGTTATTTCTGCCTCTAAAATATCTCTATTTATAGAGATACTCATACCAATTGGTGAAAGAAAACAACTCTTCAACTCATACCAATTGATGAAAGAAAACAACTCTTCAACTCATACCAATTGGTGAAAGATTGCAACTTTTGATAACTTAATAGATGCATTGGTTTGAATTAAACCCAATCATTGCAACCACTTGACCAAGTGATACATTCAATTATTTAATTTTGCTACATTAATATAGCTATTAGAAAAATCCAAATATATTTTGGAAATTTCCCTAACAATCCCCCACCATTTTCAAAATATATCTAAGTCCGTTATTCTGGAAATCTCATGGTTTCAGATAAAGGTATCTTACGATTTGAACCATTACTTAGTAAATTATGTTTTCACTCATCCTCAAATAGATTGGTAGACAAGCTTTGAACCAACCATTCATTAGAACAAGTGTGCATAACTTACACATGAAATCTCGGCACCATTGATCGAATTATAAAAATGACACATTTGACAAGGCCTTATGTCTCATATCCTTTTCGTGAGAATTTAAGAGTCAAGCTCTTGAACTCTATGAAGCGGCCCCACTTCATTCTCATATAGGTGGACTATATCAGGAATGCACCCATAATTATACATTCCAGCAAATACATGCTATATGTCCATTAAGAGGAGACCTCATCCTACCACTTTTATTTTATGGTCCAAGTACTTTTATCCTTTGGGATGTATCTATTGTCAAGTACTTCAATCACTCTAATAGTGTACTTTCATCATTGAACTCAAGACTTGATGCTACTCAAGTGTGAGTTGACGTTTCCACCATTGGTGATTATCTAGATATGAGCTTGAATCACATCCCTAATGATGTTTTCAACATCATGTCCTTTGTCAGACCTTTCGTCAAAGGATCTGCAAGATACTTTTCAATTCTTACAAACACTATGGATATCACTCTATTAAATCATTTACATAGCTATGCATTAAACTAATATGTATTGATTTTCTATTATATTCTTGGTTATATGCTTTTGATAGTGTGTATTGACTATCACAATATATGGATACTTGTGTCATTGACTTTGGCCAAATTGGTATCTCATACAACAAATTCTTAACCATTCAGCCTTTTTACTACCTGCAACTAGAACAATAAATTTTGCAGCCATGGTGGTGTCGATAATGCAAGTTTGTTTATTTGAACTCCAAAAAACTGCACATCCACCAAGGTTGAAGGTCCATCTACTTGTGGAAGCTTGATCATTAACATGATTTATTCAATTGATATTTGTATATCCTTCCAAGTATAAAGGATATCCACTATAGATTAGACTATAGTTAATTATTCATTTCAAATATTTTAATACTTTATTAATAACATGTCAATGTTCTTTACTTAGATTGCTTGTATACTGACTTAATCTTCCAACAACATATGTTATATCAGGTCTGGTAAGTCATGACTTACATCAAGCATCCGATTACCTTTTATATTCTTGATAGTGTTGACCAATTATCACCAAACCATGACTTTTTTTTTTAATCTCTTCATATTGTTTCACATACAATTTATAAACATTTCAATTATCACAAACACAAAATTTTATGTCATTCTACTTTTTACCATATTTAATATGCATCTCAATTTAAACTTCTAATTCTCTTTTCAATATATCTATATTCAAGATATAAAACACTGAGTGCATTAAATATATACTACCATAAGTTAACAAAGCATGATCATAAAATTTTTATCATAATCAAATATCAGAAGGTGGATCCAAACATATAAGTCATCTACTTTTTAACAAATAACTAATACATACACCATGAATTCTATTTGTTAATTCAAGTTTAATATTTAAATATGGTAAATCCAAATAAGTAGCACAATAGAAAATAAACAATGAATAAAATCATTAAGATTTTCTATCAGTTTCTTTCATAAACATTTGTCAACTTATAATAATATTAAAATATATCCAAATCATTTTTAATATCAAAATAAGTAAGAAATTGACATATACTTTTATACCATCATACACATATAATATGATTTAATCAATTTTTGATTTAATAACTTCTCACATGAAGCATCACTATCAATGAGACATACACTTGATATTTATGACAATTATTTACACTAATTAATGTATTAGACATGTATCTTAAACCATACATATTTATATTTGTCAAGATTTAAGAGACTAAAATTATAAATAAATTTTATTCCACCGGTCAATCATAAATTCTTGCTCTTAGTCTAAAAACATCAACCATATAGAGAAACAAAAATTTCATCAAAACATATTATCTCTAATTTCATATTATTAATTTTCCACATCATATCTCCATAATATTATATATACATCCGAAAAGGAAAATTTATTATATATGCATTTCAAACATGACTGTAATATATAAATATATTAATATTAAATAACTTTCGGTGTTCAACCATGAATTTTCATATGATTATTTCTAAGACTTTAATTAATCTTAAAAATCCAAACAAACAAATTTAATGCATAAACTATATTAAATTCACATACTTAAATATATTCTAAATCATGCATATCAATCTAACCACATGTTAAATTTAACATAAACAAATATAATTACTTTGAAGAACCACATAGGAATTTAGAACTTCAAACATATCATATATATATTTATATAAATTAAATGTGTACCTTTCACCATGATGAAGAAAGTCCATCTCCTATAAAAGTTGCAGTCATAATAATCGAAAATCGAACCTAAAGATTGTTGGATCTTTTGTTGGGGGTATGCTGCAAATTATGAATAAGAAGATGATGAACTCGATGATGATGAACGTTGCACAAATAAATTCTAAAGCATGTGTATCACTCTAAGCTTTAGGTTCGATTCGCCCCCACCAATCTATATATATTGAATGCAAATGGGTTAACCGGCGAATCCCCTTCAGGATACTTTGGAATCCTTGAAGTGAATTGCACATTCACATCAAACATATCGATCAACGGTGTTTTATAAAATAAAGTTTCTTCGTTTACTCTCGTGCACTATAGAAAAGAATAAATGACTCAGAAATATTTTTGACTTATGTAACATGATTTGTGTTGTTTTGTCTTGTGTTCTTTCTGCCTCTAAAATATCTCTATTTATAGAGATACTCATACCAATTGGTGAAAGATTGCAACTTTTGATAACTTAATAGATACATTGGTTTGAATTAAACTCAATCATTGCAACCACTTGACCAAGTGATACATTCAATTATTTAATTTTGCTACATTAATATAGCTATTAAAAAAATCTAAATATATTTTGGAAATTTCCCTAACATTACGATAGTCAAGTCATCTCAATTACATAGACCTCGATTAGTTAGTACATGTCTCATGTCAAATGCAAAAAGAAGCAATTTTGATGTATATACATAATCTAAATATATATATATATATACACTTTAGAATGATTTTTAAGCATTTAATTTCAAGATCAAGTTCAATTAGTCTATCTAGTTACACATTTAATATTCGGTCTCACCTTAAATATTTAATCATGTGGCACCACAAAATTTTTGAGGTCTATTGTTGTCCGTGATACACGTAAAGAGAAGTTGCATTTTACATGTGATACAAAATGTAAAATTGTATGTATTGATAAGTTACAAGACGCATAGAATACAAGTGATTTGTTGAATGTAAATAAACTTAATTTATCTATCTTATAAATAACATATTGGACAAGCTCACATTCGTCATCTCACCCTTAAAATTCTGTTTGATAAGGTTAGAAAACAAATTTATAACATATAAGTTATAAACTATATATTCTGGTAAAATTATTTTGATAAACTAATTTAAGTAACTTATAGTTTATCATATTATTTACTTTCAATTTTATTCTTATCATTGTAACTAAAACTCATTTTTATCCTTTGTAATTTATTTATTATAATTTAAATAAATATTTTTAAAATACTAAGTAAAGAATTTATTCATAAATCATTTATATATTTTAAAATAACTTTAATAAATAATAACTTAAAGTAAATAATTTAAAATAATTAATTTATTATAATTTAAAATAATAAATTTTTTAGAGTAATTTAATTTAATAAATGATTTATCAGATTAATATATAATTTATTTATTATAACTTAAAATTATTTATAAATAGTTTAAATGTTAAAATAATTAAATATTTTAAAGTAATTCAATTTAAAATAAATAATAGATAAAAAATAAAAAATATATCATCTAATTTATAAAATTTAGCAACTAATATATAAACCAATTTATTTATTTTATATATTAATTAATAAAATTTATGTTTAATTAAAAATGTCCATTTATACTATTTTATATTTTAAAGTTAATAGAACCACTAATTTTATCAAACACTCAATTTACTCAATTTACGTAGCAAATATCAATTATATAAGTTATAAACGACCAACTAATTTGACCAAACAAAAACCAAGTAGTAACATAACAACAAACACTAGAATTTGTTGAGAGTTAGAGAAAAATTAGTTTGAGGTTTTTCCTAGTGTTAGTTTTCGTCTATTTACAAGACAATGTAGTTATTATCTCTTTGCATTTAAAAAGATGTTTTGTAATTTTTTCCATTTAGTCAAAACTCTATTTTTACCCCCACAATTTTAATTTTATTTGTTGAAGATTTCTCGAGACGTAAATATTGTGTGTTAGTATTTCTCTTTTCTTATGAGTGATACTATTTTGTTAGTGTGGTACCAACAAAAAGAATGTCAATTGACATCAGAGAAAATGCCAAGATTATACTGTAAGACCTTATGATAAAAGGGATTTAGATAAAATAATAATAATGAAGAGATAATATTAATACTTAAATAAAAAAGAATATAATAATTTTAGATAAATGTAGTACTATCATTCGCTACAAACTAAATTATGTTGTCAAATTTATTAGGCTATAAATTAACATGGTTGTTGTCTTATAGTAAAACAACAATATCATAATTAGTAAATTATATCATAATTAGTTATACAATTTGCGAGATTCAAGATTAAATTCAGAACGTCTAATTTAACAATATCGACGACATCTGTGAATCGACTTAAAAATTAAAAAAATAAAAGACACTACTATATTTAATCTTAGTTTTCAAATTTTTCATCATATTTTACCTTATATTGTATTACGTAAACTTCATTATATGAAATGTCTTTAACTTCATCCAGTAAAAAAAATATACATGTATGCTTAAAAAGAATGAATCTAAGATATTATTTAAAGTGTAAAAAATGATAAAATATTATTTGCACCAAAAAAGTTGTTATTTTTGTACTGAAAAAGATGTTATTTGAATTTAAAACCTCTGTCACAAACTCATTCCTAATGACTTAATAATAATAAATAATGTGATTGGATAATGTTCTCAATTTATTTATTTTTTTTCAACCAATTTATCTCATAAAAATATTTTTGTGAAAGTAATAATTGATTTTATTAATACTATATTTTTATCGAGACAATTTTGTATACATATGAATACAACTTGCACAAGCATGGACTTTGATTCTGTACGGTAAAAGTATCACACAATAATCGGAAAGAAAAGGACAATTTTCTTGTGCATTAAAGAGACACAAACGGTTGCAAAAATACTAGTACTCTTTTGGGGGCACTTTTCATTTATTTTTAGTGAACAAAAACATGACGTACAAAAACATTAAGTTTTGTCCACTCCAAACCTGTTTTAGATATTTTCTCTTTTGGTATCCATGTCTATCCCGTGACAACAATAAAAATATGTGTATCCTTATTTAGGTTAGAAATTTTTAATTTAACATGTCAAAATAATAATTCATAAACTCTTTTGTATCTGGGAATTCTGAAACCATTTTGAATTCAATTCAAATAAAAGAAAAAACAATAGCAACTGGTCAATTTGGAAACTTACACTAATTTCCACAAGCTTCATGCTTCATTCATACAAAAAAGCAAGAATATCCACAGGTTAAAATTTCAAAGTTATTAGATGTACAAATGTGTTTGAGCACCTTATCTTTTAAAATAGTTTTTAAGAGTAACATTTAAACTCATTTAACAGGGTATCAAAGCTAGATTAAGGAAGTTTGTGTGAAAATTGAACCTAGTATCACGCTAGACGTGAGGATAAATATTGGAGTATTACATTGGCAATATTTTTAGATTATTGGAAATATATGTATTTGGACAATATCTTTGACCAAGTTTTTATGAGTGAATTCAAGTTCATTTAACAATGAGAAGGCTGACAATTGGGCTTTCTACTTTTTATTGTGTTGGAGACAACAACTTTTTTCACCTCCTATATTTTAAAAAAAAGGTGAATGTTCATCCGATTTTGCTTCCTCACCCCCAAATATACTATTGAAAACTAGAATTTGAAAGAAAAAAAAATCGAAAAAACTGTAGAGTTAAATGATCATTCACCTGCTTAAAAAAACTTCCTACGTGTGCTTTATATTTTGGCACTTCATATTTTTTTCCATGTAGCTTTAGTTGTTAAGTAGACAAAGTGATCACCATAGTCAATTGTTATGACTTCATGAGATTTCAATACAAAAGACTAATTTATTAGATAGAAGAGTCCAATACCATGTTGAATATTTTTATCTATCAAATGTATGATTCATAACATGCAAATACTTGGTTGAAATTGGCATTACATCTCAATTCTTCTATTGAGATATAGGGATATAAATTATAGCTTAAACATCATTATTCAAAAACAACATTATACTTCAATTAAATGGAATCCATTTAGAGGATAAAGTTATGATGTTGCTGTTCTTTGGCTTTTTCTAGTGCAGCACACAATAAAGTTTTGATGTGACCTATTTTCTTATTTTGTGACAAGAGAGAGAGATAACAGAGAGGCCACGCTATAAAATAAATAAATAAAAAAGCAGTAAACTAATAGTTTTTATTGTGATTAAGGTTCTAAGCATAAGAAAAACTGCAAAGGTCTTGACTTTGAAAAAATAATTAGTAACTCAGCTAAAAATCAAGTTTGTATTCTTCTGAGCTCTATAAATCTTAAACACAAACAGCATGCTGGAAAAGGTTACACAATAGAACAGGTATTTGGATTCCTTGTTGTAACTGTGTCACAGCTCTCAACCGTCTGATTTAGATGCATGGCTGAGATTGCTTCATGCAGTAAGGAATCACAATCCGTATAAAAGCATATCAAGTTTCTAGTGCCAACAAGCATTTGTATCTAACCCAAAATTCCATAAGGTTTGAAGAATGAAAAAACATAAAGATGTAAGGAACAAGAATATCCATAGCTGATGGTATTACAAATGAGGAAGATAGATAGTTCATGTCACAAAGGTTTAAACAAAAAACCATACCTTAAAATATGACTGACAACAACTAATTCTTGAGACTGCTGATCCCTCATTTTGAAGAGGGAAATAACTTATCTATCATTCAATGCCTCTTTCTTATATTAAGAATACATGAAAACAAGGAAAGAGCAACAACAACACTTAAAATAAAAAACCACAGAAAATATAATCAAAGAATAAAATGAAAAAGAAAAAAACCCCTATTACAGGTAACAATGTGTTCAAACTCCCCCTTTCCTTCCTTCCCTTTTTGCTTTCCTTCCTCTTTATCTACACACACCGAAAAATACAACTTCCTTCCAAAAATTCTTGCGACTTTTTATCGTTTTTTTTTTGTGACGTTGAAGCGTGTCATATTCAAACATGCATTGCTTCTTCAAAACATGCAAGTGTAGTAGTAGTAGCTGAAAAAAACACCTTCAGCTTTTTTATTTTATTCATGACTCATCACAATTCAATCCACAAATTTCTAAGACAGGTCCATCTCTTGACACAAAAGGGTTGACTCTAACCCACAAGAGAGTCAAGATGGAAGCTAGCAAGATTGACCAAACCAATACAATGGTTGGCATCCTATCTTGTTTCCCAAGCAAACCCTTCAAGAATGGATAAAGATGTATGATGACCCAAAGTGCAAAGAATAGTCTACCAAAGAGAGGTCCCCACGAGTCATAACCATTATTGATAGCATCCGAGACACCGACAATCACGCCAACGATGTTCATGATCAATAGTGTCATTGGAGGGATTAATAGTGAGGTCCACTTGAAGACGTAGAGTTCCGAGAATTCTCCGTCGTCGGCTGCTTTTGATGTGACGGTGAAATTGGTGTCCACACCAGCTAAAACCTTTAGTAAACCTTGGAAAAGGGCAAAAAGATGCGATGAAGCACCTCCAATAACCCAAAACTGTTCATTCCTCCACCAATCATCTATTCCAACACCGCCCCATTGCATCTCGAGGATACCGGTCGCTGCAATGGATATGAAGAGGGCCATGAACACAAGACTAGCATAGTTGCTAATCTGCAATATCAGATAAAAAAAATTATGTTAACAGCCATATCTACACATTCAGCTTTGATTATTATTTGAAGTAGTGTTGTCAATAAGGGATCGCAGAAAATAGCAGTTTGTTCAACTTCTACTATGCTGCGTGCTATATCACCACTATAGCCACTACTTGACAACAAATTGTACTAAATCGTATCATGAAACAGTAGCGACTGTTTAGATTCTGCTATGCTAAAGTGCTGCTATTTGACAATGATTTGAAGAAAAAGGGATATCTTTGATTGACATAAATAATAGATAATGCAAATAAGCATACCTCAGGTACAATAAATTTTCCGGTCAGAAGACATATGGCCGGTAGAGTACAATAGACGATCAGCGGGAGGGAAGTCCATGGATATACGACTGAATTTATGTAGGAAAACCGTTCCAATAACTTCAACCCACCGCCATATCCGTACCAGATTGGGCAATGTTTGCTGAAAAATATCTCAACGGAACCAAGAGCCCAACGAAGAACTTGATGTAGACGATCTGAAAGATTGATAGGTGCAGACCCCTTGAATGCAGGCCGCTTAGGGATACAATACACAGACCGCCAACCATGGCAATGCATTTTGAATCCAGTCAAGATATCCTCTGTCACAGAACCATAGATCCACCCAACCTGGTTCAAAAGCCAATAATTATGAGCACAAGGAAGAAATACCGGAACAAAAAAACTAGTTCTCCGAAAAATATCAGGAAAAAGAAAACTGTTTGAAATTTACCTCTTTTCCCCATTCAGTTTTGTCTTCATAACCACAACTGATAACTTGGATGGCTTCTTTTAAAAGTGATGCAGGACTCACTCCGTGTGGAACTCCGCCGTTTTCCAAAAGCGTAGAGGCTACAAATACCGGAGATTGTCCAAACCTCTTCTCCAATTTCAATTGAGTCAAATTGGATGACTTTTCAATGTTGGATCCTGAAGCAGAACATAGTTAGCGTTTATTATTATCTTGCGTGTTATCACAGTTTTTTCATAGTAAGAATAGCCACTTGATCGAAAATTCTAACCTTCATTCCCTGCCTCGATATTTTCAAGTGCATGTATCTGCTTTGATGCTTCGCTGTGCTTCACCTTCTTCTTTTTATCTTTCTTATTGTTGAGATTTTTTTTCTTTCTCGAACCAAAGCACAAGCAGCACCATTTCGGCAAACAGTTACAAGTTTTGCTTGGCGCCTTCTTCTTGACAGGTGCATCATATCCGTAAAGCGCGTACCTTCTGAAAACACATCCAGTTCCAACGTAAATTGGACCTTGTAATCCGTCCAATCCTTTCATGTTTATCTGTTTTCAATAGGGGTAGTAAACTTGTCAAGATAAAGTGCGGAAAGAAAAACATCCACAAAAGCAAAGAATCACAATAAGCAAAAAACTTACATCAAAAAATACAACATTTCTGTTTGAGTATCTATCATGTCGATCAATACCATCAAATCTTTGAGGAAATTGTACATAGCAGATCTTCTTCCCAAGTTGAGGATCCATCATAAAACACATGGCTTCTCTAAGTGCCTTACTATTGTTAATGTAGTGATCACAATCAACATTCAGAAGATAAGGTGCATTTGTGATAATTGCCGCCGCCCGTACCTTCAAAATTTTATTATCATTAGAAAAAATATGTTATCAAAATCCAGTGGATCATTAGTTCAAACCTTAACCGAAATATAAGTAACTCAAGACTTACCAAAGAATTCATTGCACCGGCCTTCTTGTGGTGATCGAACCCTGGCCTCTTTTCTCGAGAAACATAGACCAAGCGAGGTAACTCATTTCCCTCAACATCACGAACACCATCATGACCAAGGAACACCTGTATAATACAAAAAGAATGTCAACAAACTCCGTAAGTTAATGAAATGTAACAACTAACAATAATAGAAAAAACGGTATTAAACATCACCATACGTAAAAACTATCCGTGTCTGTTAACTAATATATCTTCTTACCTGAATCATGCCAGGATGATCCCTCACATTATTTCCAGGCCACGGAGTCCCATCCTGCATGGTCCATCCATCCTCAGGAACCTTTTGTGCTGTTGCCACAAGACTGTTAATCCTCACCTTAAATTCTTCATAATCTCTCTGTAACAACCAAAAGAAACCAAAGTCATTAACAGTGTCAAAATTATATATATGAAGAAAATTATACAAAGAGAGAGAAAAAGTTCAAACCTTTATTGCTCTCCTTTCCCTAACAAAGGCCGGATGTACTTTATTTTTCAGATAGTCCATCTTCTGACCGAAATACCATTCTGGTGCCCGAGGCTCGATATTATATTTCTTGCAAAAGGGAACCCATTTCCTAGCGAATTCAGATGTCTCAGAAAGTGCTTCAAAAGTGAGCATAGCAGCACCGTCGTCAGAGACATAGCATGCAACTTTATCAACTGGATAATCCACAGCAAGGATAGATAGAACAGTGTTTGCTGTAATCAGTGGAGGTTCTTTCATAGGATCGACAGTACTAACAAAGACGTCTACACACGACAATTCAGACGGTTTCCCTTCTTTCTCGTACCTGTAGCCAAGTAAGAAGCCAATATTGAGTAACATACAATAACTCTGAGAACGTGAAATCGATTCAAGATCTACTAGACATATAAGTGAGTGAAGAATATGATATGTACTAAGCTTAATTACCTCAGTGATAGACGATCGAGGTATGTTTCTCGTGTTATCGGGTACCATTTTGGAAACTGATCCATTATCCAAGATACAGCAAACCATATTTCACAAATAACTGATGTCAGCCACAAGCCATATGCATCGTTAACAGGATGGAGAATTCTATAGTGGAAAAAAAGCCCAAGGATTACGAGACGGAGTATTATAATAATCCTGTAGGGATTAATCTTGCTCGAAGGAACAGGTATTTTCCGAGAAAGTGGCTGCCTTCCTTCATCCATCCTGAAATAATATATCGATAAATAAATATTAATAAACAAAGCAAAAATTATATAACACAGAAAATTAAAGAAATATAACTACTTCATTCTTGTTAACAGGAAGCAAATAAAAATGTCGGGTGGGAGACTTACATAGGCAAATCAGGGTCGTCCAACTCATCACCAAAATTTCCATCGTTGCTATCCCCATCATGTTTCACCACCTGAAGCTTGTCACTCTGCCTTTTCTTCCATTCCTCCATTCGGTCTTTCCAAGCCACACTACCATATCCATATACCGCAATGTCTTTCTTTGGAACCATAGGTCTTGGTTGCACTATAACAAAATAATCGCAAGGGTGTCAATATATATAAACAAGACGAAACGTAAAAAAGGCAATTATATAAGTAAGACTTACATGGAATAGATGGATCGGTATACGGCATAGGATGGACTCGGTTTCCATGATTTGCATACGGTGGAACAATTAGAGCATGTCTATCAGAAGATATCTCAGGATCCTATAAACAACAGCAAACAGTTCTTATGTATGGATCAATGTTCCCAGTGTTAACTAAAGCAATAATTGAGAAAAATCAGACACGTCAAAAGGCGAATTCAAAGATATATATACCTCCTCGCCATAAGTCAGGAGTGGGATTTCAGAATTAAGAGGAGGTGATCCATTTTCTGAATTTGCACCAGATATATTAGCATTCGAACCACGGCCAGTGTTAAGGCGCCCAGCAAACAATGAATCAGAAATCGGTTGATGTCCCATTGCATCAGGATCATAATCAAACTCATTGTCTAAGTCGTCAGTATCATCCTCGTCTTCATCACCTTCAACCCTTGAACTACCTGCAATTCATCCATTAGTATACAAGACTATAAGACAATGTCTACAACAGAATAAATTAAATTATCAAAGTCAAATAGAGGAATTCAAAACCGATCTCACCTTTTATGCGTTTGAATCGGGTCTTACACTGAGGGCAGGCCTGATTCCCTTCTTTTCTCTCGTACTCGTAGCAGGGCCGACAAACGGGGAAAGCACACTCGTTGCAAGCAACAAAAGGCTCCCCATCCACGGTAACCTCAATCTCATCCCCACAAATCTGACATATCTGTCCACTCAATTCTCGGACGGACTTAATCTGAGAAGAAACAAACCAAGTAAAATATATTTTAGCATTAATTGCACCCGATTTCCGATTCTTTGTGAAATTAAAGATCTAACTTGTCATTAAGATTCTGCATTAATAAAATCATTTTCTTTTCCTGTGAAAAACTGTTACAAATCAAAATTCAGAAGACAAAGGAAAGAGACCAATTAATTGAAACAGAAACTTCTAAATGATATTCACAAAGCTAAATCACAAGTAATTTATAAATCAACACATCATAAAATCTTCCCAAAAGTGACAAAATCATTGGTTAATCATTCCACCATCATAAGTCAACCAAACGTTTACTAATGCCACAAGCCAAAACACACATAATCTGCAAAAAAAGCTTACACATTGTAAACCACCAAACACACTCCACAAGAGTCAAACCTCAAATCTGTACCAAAACCAAACAAATCTGAACTCTATTTCATAAAGAAACCAAAAAACTATACTCAATTATGAAGCTCACAACCCACTTTGTTCACATCCACTGAAAATCTGAAATCACAACTAAAGTTAGCAAAATCTTAGCTATCAAAAACAAAATACCCTTCATCGAACTTAGAAAGGGTAAGTAGAAAACAACAACACGACAACATAAACAACATCAAAATGCAAAATTGTTTCAAAAACACACCACCGACACAAAGACTGTACATAAAAAAAGATGAAAAGTTTAAAACAAAAACAGGAAGACGAAAAACCCTACAAAATTAGGTAGAGAGAGAGAGAGAAAAAGGGTACCCTTCCATTTTCTTCAGCATTGATGAGAACAAACTCGTTCCTGTTGTGAGAACCAGCAATGAGTCTACCACGGGTATGCATCACTGACACTCACAACAACAAATCTTCTACTTGGTCTTCAACTTCAAACTACTCTTTCTTCTTCAAAATCAAAACAACAATACTATCTTGTTTTTTTTCACATAAAGATCCACTTTTGCATTGGTGAACAAAAACCCATTAACGGATCGCAGATGAACCCTTTTGTAATTGATAATTGAAGCGAAAAAAATTCAATTTTTTTTTTTGGAGGGGTAGAAGGAAAAAGAAAAGAAAAGTATTGAGAGTTGAATGTGTGGTGGGTTTGTAGTTTGATTCCTTTAGAAGCCAACCACCACCGTCTTGCTGGTCCTAATCTGTGGCACAATGTTTAGAGAGAGAAATAGAAAGAGAAAGAGAGAGAGAGAGAGAGAGAGAGAGAGAGAGAGAGAGAGAGAGAGAGAGAGTAGTGTTTGTGTGTGTGTGAGAGTAGAAATGAAGACGCGTAAGAAAGAAGGAGATACAATACAAAGGAGAGAGAGAGAAAGAGAGAGAAGAGAGTTAAGGCAATGAATGAATGTGTTGAGATTATTAAAAAGAGAAAAATAACACAACACACACTGATATATAATTAATTATAATTATATAGAT
This sequence comes from Cicer bijugum, assembly GCA_037974875.1. Classification (NCBI taxonomy): domain Eukaryota; kingdom Viridiplantae; phylum Streptophyta; class Magnoliopsida; order Fabales; family Fabaceae; genus Cicer; species Cicer bijugum. Next base: position 6,834,685 of record JBBPBT010000036.1, read on the forward strand.
ATATATATATATGTTATCTCAGCAATATGTAGTAAATTTCAAAGATAAAAATCATTTCTATTATAAAAAGTAGATAAAATAAATTTTACATCGATTTTATAGATACAATCATTTGATAACAATAAAGATATTATACAAATCATTTGATAACAATAAAGATATTTATATAAAAAGATTTAAATTATTAATTTTCTATATTTAAGGTTTATAAATTAAATCATTATAAAATTTAACTAAAAAAATTGTACTTATATTTAATGAAAATTTCCTTATTTTGTTATGTTATAAGAATATTTGAAAAATTAGCAATTTTTTATTTAAAGAACTGTAAAATTACTATATCAATATAAATAATATGTGAGCATTAAATTTTATATATATGAAAATGAAATAATTAACACGTGTCGTTGGAAATACTAATAATATTATTATTTAAAGGAGTGATATTATAAAGATAAAAAAATCTAATATTTTCTTTATTTTAAATTAAAATATTACATTCATATGGTAATATTTTATCATAACAAATGTTAATAATTAAATGTTTAAATGTTATAAAAAAACATATATATATATATATATATATATATATATGTGAAAATGAAGGAATTAAGTGAGAGTTAGTAAAGAGTGAGGTGAGAGGTGGGACCTAGCTGGTGATGGTGGTGACATAGGCTGTACCTCCACTTTATTTTGTTTGTTGAATAATAAAAAATAAAAATAAAAAAGAAATTAATTTGTTTTTTATTTGTTAGTATGTTAATACTTAATGATGTTATTATAATTGTCTGATTTGTAATTGAAATTAAGAATGTGTCGGGAGATTCTTTTTGGTTTGTTTATGTTAGCTGAGAAAGAAAAAATAAAATAAAAATAATAAGGTGTTCAATTTCGTCGGCAGAAAGTAATTTATTTAAGCAAGAAAGTGGACTTGGTTTTATGTTTGTGTTAAAATAGGAAAAGCATGCTCTATTTAATTTAACTATATCTTTGGTATTTAATTTTCATTAGATACTTTTTGTTTATTATGATTCTATTCACTGGGTCCAGCACAGACAGAGTTTTGATTTTTTGGTGTGGAAGCAGATCACGATTCACTGGCATTTGTTATATTAGATTGGAAAAAAGAAACTACAAGGAAAAACAGTATTCTAGTTTCTAGAGAGAGAAAATTAAAGTTTGGTTGCTAACTAACTGGCAATTACAAATTTACAATCCACGCGCATATATATTCTTTCTCTCTACAAGATATTTTATATTATTTATCACTAATATAATAAAAATAATATCCTGGTCAAAAATAAATATATTAATATGAATTTTTTTATATGGTTAATTTGATGGAAATTTTTTATTTATTTATTTTAACGAATTAAGAAAATACAACAAATAATTGGTGTATTAATTTTAGTAATAATTTGACTAAATTATTTTTACTGATAATTGGTGTATTAATTTTTTATAAATACAAAGTGAAATAATAATTTATAAATAATACATTTAATATTAATTAAAAATATTACTAAATTAAAATTATATTAAAAGTCACAATTTTTATTATAAAATATTTTTGTAAATCTAAAAGATAGATTTAGTATATTTGTTAAAAATAAGTAAGAAAGAAAATAATTATTAATTAATTTTAGTGACCAAAACCGAGTATTTGAAGTATTAAAAATCAAAGAAAATTGTGCATGTGAGTGTTACGTGTACGTACTTTTTAATGTATTGTTGTTTGTGTTGTGTTGAAGTTAAAGTAAAAGTAAAAGTAAAAGTATAGTATAGGCATAGAGTTGAAGTAGAGGGTTTTGACTGTGTCCTAAATGTGATGTACAATGGATTCTTTCCTTCATGCTTTTTAGTTCTACAACTGTTTCTAACCTGGATTTCACTTTTTCGTTTATTTTTCATCCATTCTTTCATTGTTCATAGTTCTTGCCCCTTTTTCTTTACTAATTCCTAACATTTTCACATGTACATACACATTCTTTTGTGCACGGAAATAGAAATTGTTGATTACTAAGTTGTATTTATGGTTTGCCTTTATTGTTGACATTTTCGAGCTATATGGATTTTTTTTTAATTATTTTATTGCTTTTATGTTTTAATAATTAATAAAGATAGTTAGTAGTAATAACTAATAAAGAAATAGAAATAAAACATGGACCAGTGACATTAATTGTGTTGCATATTCAATTATTCATGGTCCAAAATGGAAGCCTTTTCAATTATAAATTTGGAAATTTTTACAAATAATATATTTGGATATTTTTCGCTATGATCTAATAGACCCTGATCTTGTTTGCTTAGGAGTAGTTTTTTTTTTAAGTGCTATAGAGTATTTATCTCTTATTCTTATAATCATTACATGAGCACCAAATCAACCAAAATTTACATGTTTTTTAACGGTGGATTACTTCCTCCTATTAACACAAAAAGAGTATCTAAAATAGTTTTAATTATTAAATTAAAATATGAAAATATAGATAAAGCGAAATGTTACAACAGATTAAAAATGTGTGATTTTAAATTAAAATTTGATATTATTTATATTTAATTGTAATTTTGATCTGTCTATTATTATTAATTTATAAAATAAAAGTCAATAATTTTAATAATTTTATTATATTTTTAAATCAAATATTACGATTTAATATATTTTTATTGACGTGACATCAAATTTTATAATATAGAATCATTCATATGTCATTAATTATTCATATGTCATTAGATTTTTATTCCAATTTCA
>JBBPBT010000036.1:6837648-6858917 GCA_037974875.1 Cicer bijugum
AGTTAAAAAATCATAGAGATTGACTAACATTATCGACTTTTAAAATAAAAAAATCAATTTTGTGAATCAATAAAAATAAAAAGATTAAAATTATAATTAAAATTTAATTTTTCTGATATATAATCTGAACTATTTGATATGTAATCAACCGTTAAGAGTATCTATTTCGATAAATTATTCGAAGTTACCATATACAAATCTCTATATTTCTTTGTTTTATTTTATTTAAAAAAACGAAAATATTTGATACTCGTAATTGTAGAAATCTCCTTTATTAGAGTGATCTCTAATATTATCAATTGTTCGATATTATATAAGGTTTTAGATGCATTAGTAAAACACTAAAACAAATGATGATTTCAAATCTGCCTATGTTGTTGTTTTGGGGGCTAACCACATTATTTGACGCAATAATTGTTATTATGCATATCACCTCAACAAGGGTTTTTTGTTTTATTTAAATAACCCTATTTTCAAAAAATATTATCTAAATATTTCATTTTCAAATTTATATATTTAAATATCTTTTTTTTAAGTCACAAGTCGGCATTTGGGCATTTGAAATGACAATTTTCTAAAAGTTTTTTTAAAAAAAATATTAATTTTTTTTATTCAAATAAAAAAAATAATATATATATATATATAATTCATAAAAATACATAAATACAAATTTTAAATTACATAGATTGACTATAACTAACTATAACATTTGGACAATGTTTTCGAATATAGCCAATTAACTGACATAGTCCACATTTTCTTAGTACTTTTTCTTTTAACGTCCATTTAAGTTATAATACATATACTATTTGGATGATTTTTTTTTTTAATTTTCCGCATGTCAAAATTGTGATACAATGTTTCACCTTCATATGGGTATAGGTGGAAACTCTTCTTTGTAAATGTTAAATACATTAACAACTTTATACACGTCAAGTAAAAACACTAAATAGTTTTGATGAGTGTAAGAACATGCAGCTATGACATGTGAACAACGAACATGTATAGCCTGAAATTTTTCACAATTACACCATTTTCTTTGAAGGTTGACTTCAAAATGACCAAATAGTCGCACCTCTCTTGGGTTTATTATTTCATGCACCATAAAATAATGACAATTTCGGTCTAATTACATGACTTGGTGAGTATTAGATTTACCAACTTCGTATTTAATATTGTCAATGATATGTGTTTACCTAACAAGAAGCTAATCATGTCAGATGTTGTTGTCCCATTTCTGCACATAAAACTCTCAATCTATAATATCTTGATTGTACCAAAGTAGTGACTGCGAGATTGCATGTACCCTTGAGCACTACGTTGATTGACTTGAAAATGTTTGTTGTCATGTGTTCCCATCGTCGACCTTGAGAATAAGTCATAGTCAATTGTTCTGGAGGATATTATCAATCCATCTTAAAGCCTTTGGATTTGCCATCCTGATTTCATTGCGGTAATATTTGAAAGACGACTCAATTAATGCATATCATGTTATAAATGATGTAAAAATTGTCAAATATGATAAAGTGATAAGTGAAAATATACTAAGAAAAATTAGATCATTATCCATACAAACAAGTTTTCTTTGAAGTTTCTTGTCCCTGAACTCTCTTATAAAATTTTGTGCAATGTGTTGGATGCAGTACAAATGCGTTGACGGAGGATCATATACCAACATCTCTTGGCACTCAACCGTCTCCTCATACTTTTACCCACACACCACATCAATTTACGTCAAGGGAACAATTTAATTTTGACAGCCAACAACCACATCAAGAAGATAATTGTCGACAATCCTTTGGATCAAGGTAAGAGAAATTGTTGTATAACACATTCAACACTCGTCATAATACACATGAGATCTGCTATCCAGTTACTGAATAATATGTGTCAACAAACTTTCAAATTCCAATATTTGAGAATGCATATACTCTGTTGAATCAAATATCCAACTGGACTCAAGGTGGAAGTAGTTATTTTGCACCACTTCCTCATAGACATCCTCAACAGCAAAAAGACGGAGATCAAGAGGAAGAACAAACTCGTGATATGAGAAAATCTCGACAATGTAGTACTGGAGGCTACCTTTGACATTCATTTTATCAAAAAATTTATAAATTTTATGATATGTTTTATGAATTATGTAATTTAAAATTTTATCGTAATTTAAAATTTATATTTATGTATTTCTATAAATTATATCAATTATATATATATATTATTTATTTGTAATTTGAATACAAATAAAATGATTTTTTTATAAAAAAAAAATTATTTAGATTGACATTTAGAACGTGGACTTCTTTTGTGACTTAAAAAAAATATTTAAATACATAAATTTTAAAAAGAAATATTTAAATAATTTATTTTAAAAAAAGGGGATATTGAAAGAAAAAAAAAACTAAACAAATCCCTGAATGTCGCTTTGAAAAAGGTAAAAATATGGTCTTAAGTATATAGTCCAAACTCACTACGAATCAATTTTATCTTTTACCAATTCTATCTGAATGTTACTATTTCTATTTTCTTTTTCCTTGCATAATTAAGCTACGGATCTTACTTCATTTTCCAATTATTTATTTGATCAAATCAGTTAAGCTTCCATTCACTACTAATTAATATAGTAATATGTGTGAGATGATGAGCATATACGAGAGGCATCTATAGTATAAATCATTTTTTTTTTGGTGATAAATATGTAGTATATAAATCATTGACCGGAATATAAAAAATTATTCCAATACAGCAAATCATAGAAGGCCGGAAGAAAACTAATTAAATGAAGCATGCCAATAGTTTATACCGTCACGACAAGAATAACATGTTACCTTTTAATTCGATTTAACACAAAGTATTAGAAAAATAAAATAACTCTGCTGGGTGAGAATAAACTTTTGACTATGCCACTTGACAATTACAAAATGCCTATCAACACATGCTAATTTGAGAAATGTGAGGGTTCAAAGTTGAGGCTATACGCTTTGTAATTGCTGGTTTTGCTAAATTTTATGAATTTAGGAATTGGTGATTTTGTGGGTTATATCTTTGCTTGAATTTAAGATTATTGGATAATATTTTTTTTTTAGTTTTTTTATAAAAGACAAATGAATTATAATTATTTAGCCAATAATTTAATATATAATATGTTAAATGTTGTTGATTAAATTATAATTTAATCATTTCTTATAAAAAAGATCAGAAATGATAATAATTAGTTATTTTTTTATATCGAATATGTTTTTAATCAGTAGATAATTTATATTTTATGTTAGAGTATATATTGCTTCTATTTTGACTTGTATTCTTACCATTTTCAATTAATGAAATTCAATTCTAACAGATCTAAACTGTAATATAATATTAGAGTATTTAAACTACAATATGATATTAGCGTTTGATCTACATTGTAATAAAGATAAACATTAATGATGTTCTTCCATATTTTATTTGGGTTTTATCCGTTTTTAACAACATAAAAAAATAATTCCAATAAAAATATTGTCATTTTTTCATCTTGAATGTCATGGTTAATCCATGTAAAAGATTAAGGGTCACTGCCACATTAGTATTTTTTTTAACAAAAAATAAAAATATACTAAATATTTAAAAAAAAAATCTAAATAAGAAAAAATAAAAAGAAAAGGGCCCCAAGATGGTCTTGTCTTATAATGTTAATTAATGGATCATGATGCATGTAAAATTTTCATTTGTGCTTAAGATAATAATTTAAGTAGTTAGATGTATACATTGATTTGATTGACGTTGAATCTATTAACTTAATTGTGAATCGGCTAGTTATGAGTTGTGTTTTAGTTTTAAGCCAAACTATGGGTTGGCAAACCCATTTATATCAATTAATCAACATTTGTATGTTAAATTTTCATATATATTATACTTGCAAACAAATAAAAAAAATCTTAATTTTTCTTCTTCTTATCACTGTACATTCTGACAATAATAAATTTTGTAAAAAAATATACTGACAATTATAATTTTCAAGACTAACCTTTGAATCTAATTAATAGGGTAATGGAGTAAACCTCTAACAAAATCATTGGTTTTTTCTTCTTCTTTTTGTTGTATATATTTTAATCAAACATTTTTTTTTTATAAAAATTAACATGGAAAAACGATTCTCACAGTTATTTTCTAGAGAAACATTTTTTATAATCATCTTTAATTTCCATGTCTTATTATTTAATGAATAAAAAATATTTAGAATATTATTTACTATGAATAATTATGTCCATGTTTGTTACAAGGCTTTGACAAAAATATTTCTATGTATAAAGGTTCTTAAAAATAACATAACTTTCACTATTCTCATAAAATGACTCAATGAAACGATGAGAAAATGAATTATCATAAAAGTGAAAATAAATTTTGATGTAATTGCTTATAAATTTTTCTCTTATAATAATATAGTAATTTATGGGAATACAGTAAAATATTAATCGAACATCTATTATAAAAAATAGACCTATATATTAGAAGTAGAATTAGAATAATGTTTATGAGTTTTGTGACACATGGGCAGCATCCGCTGTCGGTGGTGATTTTTAAATGAATATACTTTTAAATATAAAAAGTGGTTTTAGTCAATTTATAAAAGTATGTCCACGTCATATAAAAACAAATGTGATCGTGATTTGGGTATGATTATTTTCGTAGTTGGCAAAAAAGTTAGTATTATTATATACTCTTATTTTATTAAGTTAATTGATTAAGATAGTATAATATACATTGTATTTGAACAGTTTATGTTTTGTATTTCTCGTCTGGTTTATATGTATATTCTCCTAAATATAGTAAAATGGCAATCAAGATTTCCTACCTCAGACAGATTCATGCCTTTTACTTTTTTTAGGATTTAGGGTTTAAACTTTTTTTTACATTCACCGTAACATTATCTTTATCAACGGATAAAATTCATATTTCCTATCATTTTATATGAGATTCATTTTTAAAATGTAGAATTCATATTAATTTTATGATAATTTTTACGGTACTTTTAAAAATAAATAGTGGTACTCTTTATTTTTTAATTAATAAATGTATTATATTTTTTAAATCAACATTTATATATTATATATAAGTAGACTAATTTTTTTTAAATTTAATAACTTATTTTTAAAAAAATTAATTTTAATAAAAATTAAAATTATCATCAACTCAGAAATTTAAAGTTCATTTTCTTCCTCTCACGAAATCACTCTATCACCAAGAGAAATCAATTTCCTTCACTCTCGTGAAAAGAATTTTCCACCGTTATTCCACTATCGTGAGAATATTCATTCTGTCTCCCTTCTAATTTGCTCGTGTTTGCATCATTGTTGTCTTAATATTATCGATCACTCGTCATTGTTTATAAGTTTGCCTTTGATTCTTAAGAACATTGTAGATACGAAACTTCGTTATTAAATATTAATTATTATAAAATATAACAAAAATGTAAAATATCAAAATTTTGTGATATTAAATTTAAAATATGGTCTATCTTACTCAAATATGACATGTCATAAGACTACTAGTGATTTAATTTGACACTACACAAAAGAATGATTATTGAATGTGTTGAAAATAAAGTATTCATATTCATGACAACGGGACGAAACGAATTTTGCTTCTCTCATCCCGCACACATCTCCGTTTTTGTTGGGTGTGAAATTTTATATACATGTTCATATTCAGTATATTTTTTTTTATATTATAAATTATAATATCTTATCAATAGAAAATATGAATAAGTATATAAAATTTAAAAAAGACAATAATTTTATTAATAATGCGAGTTTAAGGAAACTCAACACCTCAAATATATCTTGTCTCCGAGTTTAAATTTCAGAGAAACTCACACACACCTATACTCAGTTAAAACATATTTTCTCCATCTAAATCGAAATTGATTCAAGTGATAATTGATAGTGCGAGTTACTTTATCATTCATAACCTTATGTCTCCTTTATCCATGCAATGATGGAAGAGTTTATAAGTGTAAGATGTTGTTAAAGAGTATATATAACTGAATATTGAGAGAAATAATAGATTATCGTTTGCATAAATAATTTTATACTCGTATCTTTATTCATAATTTAAAGTCGTACTAATAGAGTATTATATTATAATAAACTTTTTATTTTATTAAATTAATATATGTGCTAGTACATTTAAACCTTTAACGCAAGATCTTCAATTTAAACGAGGGGTTTCAAAATTTTGTTTTTCAATAATATGATAAAATAAAGATGAATTTTATTTTTGCGTTGAAGATATTTTTAATCCCTCAAAAGATTTTATTTACTTTTAAAGACTTTTTAAGGATTAAAAAATATCAAATTTTTATAAAAGAATTCAAAATTCAAAGTAAAGAATAAAAGTTAAATATAAAATTTTATAAAGACTAATTTTTTTTATTATTAAAATTTTACTTTTTTTTTATCAAGAGCACAATTTTTAAAATTAAAATAAACATTTAAAATATTTAAGACTCACCTGAGTATAATATACATTGTATTTGGACCCTTTATGTTTTGTATTTCTCATCTAATTACTTATATGTTCTTCTAAATACAACAAAATGACAATAATAAGAAAATAAGATTTTTCCACCTTAGACAAACTCCTGCATTTTACCCATACAATGTTGGAAGAATTTATAACTCCAACTCGTTGTTGCGGATTTTGGGGAGTAATGACAGGGACAACAATTTAATGTTTTAGGATTATAAAATATTTTAAACACCAAATTTTTATTCAAATTCTAAAGAAATGCATATTTTTTTAAAAACTAAAAAATATGATATTTAGTTTATCTAAAATTAATATAAAATTAATCACTATATTTAAATTTAAAGCTGTCATATAAAAATTTGAACATTTTACTATTACTCAAGGATTATTATAACACGTGTACATGATATAAATTTGTGGACATATTTTAATTTTGGATGAAAATTGAATTCATACTTATTAAATATTCACACATATAAATTTAGAATAAATATGATAAAAAAGTGTCTTATAACTTGACAAAGGATGGATATCTTATAATCCCCAACCATCCAGAAACTATTTTTGGTGAGGCAAAATTCTTTGTCTACGGGCTCTAAATAGGATAGTCCCCACAGAAATCTACACTTACAAATATAAATTGACATTCTTACATGACGCATTATTTTTATAAAGAAAACAGTTATAAATTTATATCAAAATTTATAGATATAATTAGTGTGATAGACATTTTCAATCCAATAATTGCTTGTGAAAAATATTTATTCAAAATAATATTATCGAATGAGTGTAACTCTTCGGATGTAGTTTAACCAACTTGACTAATAGTTGAATAATTTATAGATTTAAATCTATTAGAAATATATTTTAGATACAATATTTGGCACACACCACATATAAATACAATATTCTAAATTTTATATTGAAATCTCTCTCAATCTCCCCCCTCCCTTCACATTGTTATTCTCAATCCTCGAGTTTGACACACATTCCTTTACGATTTCAAAAATTATGTGCTCAAATAACACAAATATAAGTAAAAAGAAAATTGGATATAATGTCCTTTTGAAACATGACTGCTAAAACTTAATAAAATTGAGATTGTGGCATAAGTTCAACCATAATTTCGACGCCAATGTTCTAGCCTTGACCGATATTTTTGAGGCATCATCGACTTTGGATCTTGCGTGTAAGACCTATCCGTTTTGTCCTTTATAATCTCCTTAGGGGTCGAAGGGTTTGAATATTGTTTATAAACTATCATATCATTAGCCTTAATTTCCAAGAAATGTGAAACTATTTTACTTGAACGGTAGCCATTCAAAGTAAATGACACATCAATTGGTATAGGAGTGTGAGTTTTATTTTATAAGTTATCTTTGGCATTGATTCTTAAGCAATGTGGTACTCTCTTGTGTACCAAAACAAAGGACTCAATCGAGACTAATGAGCTAAAGGGTTGTGAGCCCTCCTGCATCACTTAGACTCTTGTTTCTCGTCGACAACAACAATGATTCGATTTGAGTTTGAAGTAGCAGCCACAATAATGACAATGCGACAATTGAAGACAATTTTCTTTTCTGCAAGAGGTATTGTACCTGAAAATACAATGATGCCCAAATTATTATTTGAGCGAGAAGTGAGAGACATTACATAATGAGTTGGATTCTTTAAAGTTATAATAAATTAAACATGCGATCATTTAAGTTTGACGATTTTCTCGACTCACTTTTATGAAATGATAAGATGTAATTGAATCATTGCAATTAGTTGACTGTCAAAGCTATTATGCAAGTGGAGGGATTAGGACATTGAAGGAGTTTTATGCAAGAGGTCTAGAATTCAATATGTGGTGCTTACAATTTTCCCTCATCCTAACTATTTCCTGACCACTAATATTTTTCTATCTAAAAAAATAACGTTGATTATATAGATAAATTGTCATTACCAAAATATTTAGGCTATATACATATATTTAAATGGTAGTAAAGAAAATAAAAATTATAAATTATATATAAGATTTAACGAGCGTTTTCTAAATAATAAATATGAAACATATGTTGTTATAATATTTGTTAAAATATATAATAATCAAATGAATTTAATTACATTAATCGTTGAAAATAAAATAAATGACTAATTGTATAAACAGTTATACAAAATATTTATATAAAAAAAAAACTTAACTAACCTAGACATAAATTGAGATTTTGTCAATTTCATTACATCCACTTAAGTTGATAGTTCAAGTGTCAATTCTCCCTCTTGGACATTTGCATTAGTTTTGTTTTGAACCCATCTGAAAAATAAAATGTGTATTTGTGGAAAGTGCCAAGTTAAGTGTATAATTACAAAGCTAATAATTGGGTAAGTCCATGGTATTCTTCAAGTTGTAATAACAACAGGCCACGTTAAAAAACATGTGAGGGAGGGTGGGGCTATAGACAACCTAGCAAGTCCCAATATCATAATTTTAGAGTGGGACCTAAAATGAAGAACGATAGGCCACAGCTGGCACTAGTGTTCTCTTCTGTTGGGTGGAAAGTGAACTGTGAACCACCCGATGCTCTTTCACTTCTACTTTCATCTAACACACACTAACCTCGCCAAATCTAAAAGACAAAATACAAAATATTGTGTCACATACTTATTTTATATGTTATATACAATCAAATATGGAAAGTTATGTTACTAGGTAAAGGATAGTTGAAAATTTATTAAAAACACTATTTACATTATCACAACATTTTAGAACATCGACTTAGTCTTTCGTTATGTTTAAGTTTGATGCAGATTAAATTTAAAAAAAAAAAACAAAACAAAAAGTAGATAAAAGGGTGATGCCTCAAATTTAACTTTGATATAAAAATTTAAATAATTAGAATTCAATAATTTTCACAACTGTTATATCATGTAATAGAATATAAAAATTATTTTTATTTAATAATACAAGAGTAACAATATAATCTTCTTAAAATTTAACCAACAATTTTTTGTATCCTAGTACTAGCATAAAACCCGGCTTCAATTGCACTTCAACCACTATTTATTTTGACTTGCCTTTTAGTACGGATTATATGAATGCCATGAGTTCAATGCTTTCGTTCCTGCAACTGCAACCCTGTTAGCTATACTCATTCAATACATGAGTTGATTCAAGCCTTGTCCATTTCATTCTTTTTACTTTTTCTTTTTTTTTTTCTTCTTAAAAAAATATCATTATTGAATAAGGGACCGGTCAAATCAGATACATAGTTCCTTTGTTGCCTATCAAAACTGTCGGTGGCTTTGTTCTACTCTCTCACTTCTATTAGCTTTTTTTATTTTATACAATATCTTTTCTTTTTAGTTGCTTTAAATAAAAATAAAATAAAATACTCAAGTTTATACACCACAACAAGTAAAGGCATTTCATTATTATAACGGGACAACACTACATACAACTTTTTTTTTTGGTATAAGATACAAGTCTTTCTTTCTACCTTGTTCATTGAAATATATAATTTGACACACCACCTACTATTACACTATAATATAATAAATACATAAGGATTATTGGTGTAACATGTACATCAATAAACATTTTTATATATGTTGACTAGTTAGGAGATAGTATTAACATGCATTGAAAACAAGATCCGTCATATTCATACATTTTTCACAAACCCATAAATAATTTGTAATTAAAATGAAGATCTCAAAATTCTTATTTAGTTTTTACAAAATAATAGTAATAATCAAGCATCTTTATATCTGTAACTGAAAAATCAATTAGCTAAATAGACATGTCTCTCCAAAAATACGCAAATTGTACGCATCGAATAAAAATAAAAATAAATGGATGGTGCAGCAAAGCATCAGAATATAAATAGAACTAAGTAGTTTAATAATTGCCAATATCAGATGGACAAATTATAATTAAGTTGTATTCACTTAGCTAATTGAGTTAAGGAGAAAATTAAACTTCCCCAGAACAAATTAATGTTTAAACCGCATTGTCTTGGCATGTTTAATGCGAAATGTTTTTTTATTCAATACTTATATTTTGTAGAATATATATACAAAGATGCAATCATGACGGTGATAATGACTATAACTACCACTATTATTATTATTGGTATAATTGAAAGCCACATGTACAGGTGAATCCATCTTGCCTAGAAAATGTGACAGCGAGACTTGAATAATTATTTTTTTTAATATGAAATTAGAGTGAGGGATGGTATGAGTGCCATTAATCGAATAATTACAAAAAAAATTATTTTTATAACACTAATTAAAATTGAATTTGCAACTTATCACATCTAATATCTATTTTTACTTTATTTTATTTTATTATTAGACCAAATAATTAGAATTAGCGAAACTTGAACTTAATCACAATAAGAGCACCACAACATTACAAGCTGGACGTAATTTAAGTCTTTTAACTCACGTTCAGGTACATGCCAGGACAACTGAGTTAATTTTTTTATAAACAATTTTCTAATTGCATTAATTTTATGAACAAGTGAATTTAATTTCTAAAATTATTTTTAAGAGATTAATGTAATTTGTGATAGGACTTAAATTGTCCAAATTCCTTAAATTCAAAGACTAATTCATAAGAGTATCATATTGATTACAGTTTTAGTGCTCGGTCTATTATACACTAATAAAATGAGTTAATAATTATCAAATTATTAATCAAGTCAATTTGATAAAATAAATAGTTAAATTTAAATGATTGATAAATTTTAATGAAAAATAAATTCTTCAAAAGTTCAAACTCTTATTAAAACAATTAATTGTAGGCCTTTAGTATTACTAAATTCTATTTGATAAACAAATTATTAATTAAATCAATTTGATAAACAACTCCGATTTGAAAAAGAAAAAAAAAAAAATTTCCCCAAAGTAGCCATAAATACAAATAAATAAATTCAAAAGATCGCTGTCTGCATTTTTAACAATTGTGCTGGTGTTGGATTATTGGAAAACACAAGTCACGGATAAAGGTCACAGCATAGATTTGTAGCTACATGACAGTCTCGCAGCCACTTGTTTAGCCAACAATACTAGTAAAGACTCACAACCGACACAAAATAACACGAAAAAATCAGGATAATATCAACCGAGTAAAATTAAAAACATAAATAATTGATACAACATAACTCATTTTACCCAATACCCTTTTTCTTATGGTGACAAAAAACTCTTCTATGATTTGACTGAATATCAGGCTTTGCATGTATCAGCAGTTGACTCACATGATGTGTTATTTACTATCTTCCAAACAAAATGCACATGTAAGCCAAACCTCCCAAAAAATGTTACATATATCTAATAACACCTGAAGTAACATGGTATGTGCCGAGTCCAATTACAATTGGACATGTTATCATCATCATCATAGTACTTTGTATTGCCTTATGGCATGCGTGGATGCATGTATCAGAGAAACTTGTTTGCATGCTGTTCCTTATGTCTTCCATACCCGAATAGTTCCATCTACCGATGAAGTTAACATGCAGTTATCCTTTGGGTGATAACTTACACTTGTTACCTGACAAAGAAAATCTAATGTGTAAGGTAATGATGACATTGTCATTAGACTATAAACATACAAACACAGTTCCTCCAGTGGACCAAAATTGCACCAATATTAAGTTAATAAAATAATAACTGTTACAGATGTTATGGGGGAGAGAATGTTGTGTTCACAACTAAGGTTCTGTTTGGATAACCACTAAGTAAGTCCTCATAGCATAAACGTTTATTATATAAGTGGTATGAACAAAAGATAAAATAAAGTGAAATATTTTTTTTTATAAATTATATAGATGTTTCATGAGCTATAGTAGAGAGCTTATAGAAATAAGTTGAAAACAACTTATAGACTATCATAAGTTTCCATAAGCTCTCCCAAATTATCTCACAAATACTTATGTCAATAGATAATTTCAAATAAATCAATCCAAACATTGCCCTAAGGTATCATTCCATCTTAATTATCAAGGGTTTGTAGTAACGATTATTTTAATATTGGGCATCAAATTCAATATCAATATATAACGATACAATGCAAAAGAAGTATCTCTCAAATACCATCCGCCAGAAATCATATAATTCAAATGACCAAGCCAGTACTAAGAAGTCCTCGATTTTTCCCCCTCAAAGAGGAAATTGAAAACTAAACAAAACGGTAAACATGTTCTGCGTTAAAGTATTAGTTCAAGAAAGCTATCCAATGAATAAAAAAAAAGAAAGAAAAGCTATGCAATGTTCTTCAGGTATCATCCATCCACAGTTTTCTTCGAGAAAGAATAAATTAGTAAAAACAAAATTTACCACTGACGAATGAGCTCTGAATTTTGACACAACTGATGCATCTACAAGATCCCAGAAATAGACGAAGCCGTCTTCAGAGCCACCGGCTACATGAGCATCCGTATTGGTAAGGCAACAATCCAATTTGTAAGACTGAGGATAATTCAACATTAACTAGTCAATTTCAGAAAATGCTCACACCAAAAAAGTTTGAATTGAACACAGTGAAGTTACTTAAAACAGAGGAAAAACATGCTTCATGAATTGGTAATTGCAGAAATCAATAAATAGTATTACATAAAAGCAGATATACTAATGACAGAATATCAACTTGCACACTAACCTTGTTAGTAGATAATGCTACATATATGGAACATTTGAAAGTGCTATAACCAGATTTAGTAGTTTGCAGACTAACCTTATTAGTGTGTCCTCTATATTCTTGTAATAGTTCACCAGTGGTTCTGTCAGAAGAAAGGAAAATGAATCTAACAGGGACATGGATTCGTAGTAAATGTTCTAGAAATGTTACCAACATACCTGTCCAGAAGACGCACAGTAGAGTCTAAGCAGCCAGCTAGGACACAGTTACCATCGTTTGACATTGATATACAGTTGACAGGTTGCCCTAAGCTATCGGATAGTTCTCTAATGAACAGAATAAAGAAAATTTCATAATGCACATAAAATTTATGGCAACAGAAGTGTCTAATTTGAAATATTGCCTGAGATGTATTACAAAGTGTTTTTTTTTAACATAAACACATTAATTATGAAAAATATAGATCTTATATATATTGTTAACAAACCTGCCAATACGAATATCAAATGTTCGAACAGTTCCATCAACACTTCCTCCGATAATCTCAGTTTTTGTTAAACAAACAGACATCACACTATCTGCGAATGTGTCGATAATCTGCATATCATTTACAAGTTTGCGACTCCTAATTAAAAAGCCAGCAGAAAGAAATTGGATGCATCACATGTAATAAATGAAGAATAAGTGAGTTAGGGGAATGAGTTGATGAAATCCACCTGAATTGGCTCTGTGCTATGGGATCTGCAGTCCCAAGCACGCAATGATTGATCATAGCCTGCCGAGACTATGACAGATGAATACTCATTGAATTTTACACCATTTACCTGCAGAACAAATTTCCTATCAGACACTATAAATGTATTGCCTGGTCGGGATTTAAGGTTGGGTGGGGCAATAGACTAGTATATCATAATAATAAAAATTATTGAGAGCTCAAGATCAAGGTTATAA
Source organism: Cicer bijugum (assembly GCA_037974875.1). Lineage (NCBI taxonomy): Eukaryota > Viridiplantae > Streptophyta > Magnoliopsida > Fabales > Fabaceae > Cicer > Cicer bijugum. The sequence goes on from JBBPBT010000036.1 coordinate 6,851,741, forward strand.
AAAAGGCTGGGCACCCACAATTGCAGCAATGTCGTCAAGGTTTTTCATGTCCCCGAGACCATATCTTGACTACAATTGCGGTTACATTAGACACATTTATCTTCAGTTTTTCTCAATATCACAAACCGCTACGCAACAGCAACGCAGCCACAATTTCAAACCTTCCTCAAGACCATATATACTCTAGAGTAATTAATTTTGAACTTTTTATCATTGCATATGAAACCAAGTTTTAAAAATGGATCCTAGACACCTAGTATTTGAGAAAATAAAAAAATTACAGGGGTCATCTATGTTGAATGTGAACATTGGCATAGGTTTAGAATCGATGCATATATAATTCGGTGTCATAACGTAGCACCAACACTTCGCATCAAAAAAAGTGTGTCCAGCATCCAACACTGACACCGAGACATGTAGACTAGTTACATTCATATATTCCATTTTCTCAAATTATTACCACTGTGGAAGTGTCAATGGTGGTCCGTGTATCCGTGCTTCATAGGTGTATATTTGTTAAAAGTAAAAGACAATAAGGCAATAATAGTAGAGAGAATAAAAAGTACCTCACCATCATGACCACGAAATTTTCGAATTACACGTCCAGTAGCAACATCCCAGTAGAATATCTGCCTATCTCCACCACATGAACATAACTTGGAATTGTCCCTAATATTAGTAAAAAAACCCGTAAATTCAGTTACATTTCATGACTTACTAAAGACTGAAACATGATTAGTTTCCTCTCAAGTTGCAAAAATAATAAAAACTTATACATGCTTGCATTCTAAATATACATAAATTTCATAATTCACTCAAATGTAGCAATCAAATCAAATTACATTACAATCAGAATAGTTCATGAATGAAGTAAAATGAGAGGGAGAGAGAGTACGAGGTGACGTGGACATCGCGGACTTCACGGCCATGGGATTTATAGGTTTTGATATGGATGCCACGGTGAGGATTCCAGAGGCGTATGGTACGGTCTTTGCCGCAACTCAGGCAATAATTTCCGTCGGCGTTGAACCTTGCGGCGAGCACGCCACCCTCGTGACCTTTCAGCACGTTCACTTCCTTCTGAGGTAGATCTTCTGCACTCATCGCTTCTTCGTCTTCACTGACAGGACCCAGATGGAGATAGACGAAACCCTTTCTCCGCTCACAACTCACAAACAAGCCCAATTTAGGGATGGGCCTGATTTATCACATATGGGCCGAAATCTTTTTGAGCCCGTTATAGCTTATTCATTTGTCTTGAAAATGATCATTCTTAAGAATTTTCATTTGTCTATTGAAAAACTTTAAATCTAATAATAATTTAAAAGTTGTTTTAATGAGAATTTTTTTAAAAAAATCGTAAAAATTATTTTTTTTGAGTATATTTTTTAAAAAGTAATTTTTTTACAGTAAACAAACACAATAATTACTATTTCTTTTTTTTTTTTAAAAAAAACATCTCTAATAAATTATTTTTAAATTATTAAATGTCAATTTGTTTTTCCATAGTCCATATGAAACGCCTGAAGTCAGACCAAAGGACTGACATATATGGCTAAAAAAATATCCACAATCCATGCATATTTACATTTCCCTTATTATATGATTTGCTAAACTTATTTTCTTAGGAAAATTTGTTTCAATTTTCTTGATAAAAAATTGATGCAATTTCTAATTTGATTTTATAATTTTAAAGTTTCTATTGAATTTCTAAAATCATAAAATCAAACTTTCCAAAGGACTTGTGGATGAAGAGACCTTAACAACAGAGTGACTTCTTCTTTCGCTCTCTAATGTTTTCCTAAAAAATTTTAAATATGTGTTTAGATTTGTCAATCCAAATGTATAAAATACAGTCCGAATTGGTCACTCATATTGGGCCTAATCGTTTCTGTGCTACTACAGCGACAACCCATAAATGCTGGCCCAGAATGACCACTTCCGCGCATGAAGGTCATGACTTTTGCAAATTTTTACCTTTTATTGTATATTTTACACAAACTATTTAATTTGCTTTTTATTTTCAAAAAAAATATTTTTTTCTATTCCACTAAATTCAACTTGAGTTTCAATTTTTTGAATCTTGTGTACTAATTCTTTTTAAGTTTTACGAAACAAAAATGTAATTTAGAATATTCGAACTTTGTGTAAAAAATTTTCAGAAATACAAATTTTAAAAATGAATTTTTGAAACATAATTGTATTTCTGAAAATTCAAAGTTTGTATTTTGAAAAAGATATTTATCAATTTTTTTAAAATACAAACCTGTACCAAAAACATAAAATTTGAGTTTTTTTTTAAAGAAAAATATTTTAATTTTATTAAAATGTAGAATAACAGTATAATTAGATAGGTATAGGGTAAAATTTTCTTAATTTATGTGACTTCTGTGATGCTTTGCTTCATCTACAGCATTAGCCCCTCCTGCTCAATAGAGCTGCCATTTGGTTTGTTGGAAGGTTGCGATTTTTTAAAGTGGGTAGTTTTTCATTCATCGTGCACTTCTCATATACGATAAAGACGAATAAGATAATAGAGTTTGATAATAATATAATTAGTAAGATATTTATGTCATACGACATATCTTGTGTTTAATATATATATATATATATATATATATATATATATATATATATATATATATATATATATATATATAATATGCCATATTTCAATTACTTATGGTAATTTTTAATAATTTAAATTTTATAAAATATTTTACAAAACGACTAGTATACATTATATTAAAAGAAACTTTTTATAACCAAAACAATCAAATTACCAAACAACTTCGCTTTTTATTATTGAAGCAATTAATTTTTTAGCTCTAACTTTAAAATAACTTTTAAGCTAAAAAAAAAAGACCAAACACACTTGTAATCAGAAACATTATATGAAGATGAAGCAACATAACAAAATCAAAAATCCCAAGCATATAAAAAAATATAAGACAGTCTCATCTTCTAAATTTGCCAATCATGTCTTATACCAATCGTAGCTTCTTTTTTCCAGGATAATGAGACATCCAAGACTCCACAACCAAAGTGTAGAAGAATCAAGTAATGTGGCCTCTACTCTACAGGCTTGAGAGGGAGTTGGCCACATCAATCACAAAGCGATATTTCACATCAGCTTTGTGAAGCCTTTCCATGGCTGTGTTGATTTGGTCCATCTTAATCAGCTCAATATCTGCAGTAATGTTGTGCTTCCCGCAGAAATCAAGCATCTCTTGAGTCTCCTTCATCCCTCCTATGTTGCTCCCGCCTATAAGCTTCCGTCCTGCAGTCAAGACATCGGACATGTAAAAATTTAGATATTTCCTTGGCCAAATTTCATATCATAATGAAATGCAGACCCTGCTGAAAGTTTCGAGAATATATGAGCAACAAGAAATGTTTCATGTCAGATGTGTAGGTCACGGATTCGTTCTTTTTTTTTTTTTTTAAACAGCAATTCAAATGTACAAGTTGTGGCATTTAAGAAGAACCAGAGAACTAGCGATGGTTTACCTGCGACTAATGGAAAAATAGGGAGCTCAAGGGGCTTGCTAGGCAAACCGACAGTGACCAGCTTCCCATTCAGCTTCAGTAGGCCAAGCAGTGGCATCAGGGAATGAACCGCTGAAATTGTGTCTATGATATAGTCCATTGTTCCCATAGCAGCCTGCAAAAAATGTGAGTACCAGAGTACGAATGCATTACAACCAGATATGCAAAGCTATTCCATCCATTATTTTACTATTGACTTTCAATAGAAAGCAGCTCATCCTATTGATCCAGCTGACGGAAAAAAGTGAGTTTTTGCATGTTAAGATAAGCAACATGGCTAACGCTGAGATTAACTACTGTAAAGTCGACTAGAACAGTTTGCTCTACATAGCCATATTATTTTATTCAAGTTTCCTAACATGATCTCCAAACACTATGTTACACTATTTTTTCATTTCTCATTGGTAGTTAGTTCTTGCTAGTAACTCACTTATTTGATAATCGCTTTTAAAATATGTCAACAACATATAACTCCTAAACAGAAAATACTAAATTAAAGATTATATCATAATATAGTAAATTATATAACAAATAAAGCATATATTATTTGCCACCACAGTGAACTCCAAGGCCCAGGCCTGCATATCTTTAGTAATTCCTAGAGAACTGTATTATGAAGTACAAATTAAACAGCAAAAATAAGAACCTAAATGAAACAGGTTGCTTTAAATGTTCAATAGTTTTGTATCTCACCTTCATTTTTTCAGGGTCATTGGAAACAAGGAAAGAATCAGCCCCAAGTTTGTCAATGGCCTCACTTTCCTTGCTTGGAGAGGTACTAATGACAGTAACCTTCAGCCCAAATGCTTTACCAAATTTAATAGCAACATGGCCTAACCCACCAAGCCCTGCCACTCCCAAATGTTTGCCCGGCTCTGTCATCCCATAATATATCATCGGGCTATACACAGTGATCCCGGCACACAGCAGCGGAGCACCAGCATCAAGGGGTAAGTTGTCGGGAAACCGGAGTACATATCGCTGGTGAACAACCACAAAATCAGAATAGCCGCCCTGGGTCCGTGTTCCTTTATAAGGCGAGTTATAAGTGAATACAGCTCGAGGACAGTAATTCTCAAGATCCTGATCGCAATTCTCACAAGTCTGACAAGACTCTACAATCACACCAACACCAACTTTATCTCCCTCTCTAAAGTTTTTCACATTATTTCCAACTTTTGTCACAATACCAACAATTTCATGCCTGCAAAACACAATCACAAAAGTCAATGGAAGTTAAACACAGAGATGTCAGGAGTTTACCTTCATATAAGCAAGTATTAATATGTCCAATATTGAGTTCTACACAGAGACGTGGAAGCCTTAAACAATCAAATTAATTGATCAATAATCAAGAATGAGAACCTCACAAAACAAAGGCAACTGATTTAATTTCTCTAACAATCAAATATTGCATCATTTTCACAGAAAACTGCAGTGGAAGTTTCTGCTGGTAGATTGGACCTAGTTCCCCAGTGCTACTCACATACATATAATCCATCTTTACACAGTTTTTACAGTGCACCTGAATAGATTATTATTTATGTAACACACTGTTACACACATAAACTTGATAGTATCAGAGACACCTCTGATGTAATGTGAGGTTATACAGGCCCATAGTTTATTAGGATTTGACTAATTTTAAGTGAATAGAGAATTAAATTTAAGTACTCTAAACCGTTATTTTCAACACTCATCATTTGTTGTGATGTGCATACCAATCATTTATTTATTTATTTATTGTTTTAATCATTCAGTTCTCAAGGTAGTGAGGGTCTAGTAAACCAGAGGTTATCTGATGATAGGTAAGTAAAGTCTGACGAAAAATTGTTCCAACCAGGATTCAAATTCAGATTCTCCCAAATAAAATGTGTTTAACCGTAGTTCATTAATCACTAGGATCCAATTACTTGAATAATAATTAATTAATTAATTTATTAGCAATCAGTATTATTTACTATGGAATGATTCACTTTAAAGTAGTCAGATCCATTTTATTAAGGTCATCTAGATGCCGAATTGTGCTAAACTAAACATGATTAAAGACAAGAAAACTAAGTGGTAATAATTCATATAAGAGGTTTATTTAATTATTGATTAGTAACTAAGTGGACACATAATTCCAATCAAGAATTGAGATCCAAGTTCCAACAGAGAGTGTATTTGACATAATCATCATGAAGCAAGAGCATGTTTTTGTGAAAAAGTAACAATATGTCTCCCGACACAATCCATGATGTCAAATCATATATTATATTTTAAGTTTATAAACAGTTACATCAATAAACAAAAGAATCAGATCTTCCTTTTTTTTATATATATAATAATTATAGTTTGACCGAATAAAAAATAATAAAATATGATAAGAAAGTAAGATTAGCATGATAGAGAGTTAAATTGAAATAGAAAGTGAAAAAAAAGAAGCATACCCTGGAACAACAGGGTAAGTAGTAAAACCCCAATCGTTCTTAAGAGTGTGTAGATCAGAATGACAAACCCCACAAAATAGAATTTTAAGACTGACATCATCTTCACCAATTTCCCTACAAAAAACAAAATCACGTGAAAAATACGAATAAGTTAGTACCCGTGATTCAGTGTTTAAAAAAAAATAACGAGGAGTATAATAATAAGAGAAGAAGAAGAAGGAAAAAAAAAGAACCTTCTAGAGAAATGAAAGGGGGAAAGGACGCCAGAAGTGTCTGTTGCAGCCCAACCGAAAGCATTGAGAGGAAGTTGAGTTTGAGGTGATAACGCCATTTCTTCTCTGTATGTATGGATTCGGAATGGTGAATGAGTATATTTATTTATGCGAGGGAAGGAGTAAAGTTGGAGCACCTAGAAACAACGCTCATTTATTATTCTTTCTTCACTTTATTTTCATTCAAAACTCTACCGACCAAAATCAACCAATTTTGGACCATCGTGTAATCATTATTCCGTTTACTCATATAGTCTCAACTTCCCTCTTTATTTCAATAAATATAATATGGAATCGAATGGAATGGAATGGAATGGAATGGAGTGGACCCATTCATTCATAAATGCTACTACCTCCTTCCATAATCAATATCATTTCTTCATCGATATAAACAATAAATATATCTTTATTAATTTATTTTTAAATATTATAAGTCAATTTAGTACATTCAAATATAATGTTATTTTAAACATGATCAATATATTAACTTCTTTCACATATGCATTATACTTATAAATCATTAGAAAAAGTAAATTTTGTGGTGATTGAAATTTTAAATATTTCCAACCAACCGTCGTATATGATGGATCGTGCTAAATAATATGACAAATATATTTATAATCTCTATTAAAATTATGATATTTTAAAATTTAGTTTTTTTAAAAATTATTTTACTTTTAATTTATATTTTAATTTTATTATAAAAATATTAATTTAGACTAAAAATTTATATTAATTTATTAATTTACTTTTAATATAGACTAAAAATATTAATTTATTATAAAAACATTTTAAAATACTAAAATATTGAGAATTTTTTATATGGATTAGAAATAAAATTTGATAGAAATTAAAAATTTATCTAACTCTATTACAATTTTCTTATAAAAAGAAAAAAAAAATACTAAGGATCGATTAAGTTAG
>JBBPBT010000036.1:6866405-6886090 GCA_037974875.1 Cicer bijugum
CGTTTAATGATTGTAACTTGTGAGAAATAAACAACAAAAAAAAAAACAAAAAATACTTTCATACTTTTTGTATTGTTCAAACCTCTTATTAAGAGAAACAACAATTTGATCAACAAAGTAAAAATAATAATTAATAATAATTAATATTAAAATAGCTCAACGGGGTATTTAAATTCTCATCAAATTGCCTTTTTCTTCAAATTATACGCATTTGAGGAAATACTGGATAAATATTCAATTCAATAGCAACTTCCTTAACATTATTCAAGACATTATAAAATCCAGGTACTCTATATCCCTCTGATAACTCTTCATCGTATGCATATTTTTTCACTATTTTAGTCCTATTTATCTGCAATCATTAGTTAAATTAAGGATTTATTTGATACATTCGGTTTATTTTTGTTCTTTGAATTTATTAATATGTTATGCTTGTATTTCAGCGATTAAGTAGGAATTTTAGTAATTTTACATTGCGTTTTGTTTTTAAGTGTAGTGCTGAATTTTGGTGAAAAATCAACATGATATATGTGGAGTATTTCTAGATGTCCAATTAGTGTCACTCCAAGTGATAATGAAAGCTAAGATCCATATCTACAACTTTCATGAAGACACCGGGACCAAATTCTGACGAAAAAGATGAGAAAAATGCAAAATACGTTAGACAGCAGATGATGTGCGCCTGGAGCGCGTCCTGCGCGCCTGGAGCGCATTTCTCATGTTTTCAGTCTGTCAACGCGCGCCTGGAGCGCGTGACGCGCATCAGCAATCATGAAAACGCAATTTTTTTTACTGTTTATGGATCTTTTTTGACTCTTGGGAACTTGGGAGACTTGTGCCCTAGCATAGAAACCTCAAAGACGACCGTTTCTAACGCCATTGAAGCAGTTTTATTAAGAATCATCCATGAATCATTCTTGTAATTCTTCTTTAATCCTTATCTTTTGTATCTCTGTCATGAGTAACTAAACCCTATTTGTTAGGGATGAGTGTAACCAGATGAAATCCTTATTTTTCTGATTTGATTTCTAGTTATATGAATGAGTTTATTGAATTGTTTTTCTCATCTCTGTGCTTAATGCTTTTTATTGCTTGATCAACATTAAAATGTTCTACGATTTGTATTTTGAAACGGAAGTGGACTTTACGAATGCTTGAGATGGGAAATTCATGAATTTGTAGTCTAGGGATAGATGCAGGTCATGAAACCAATTAAATTAGTTGCAAAGCAATAATTTACAAGAGAATTTCTATACGCTAATGCTTAATTATAATCTTAAATCTACTAAGGAATTAGGGGTTACTTTGGAATTAAAGGTTATGTCACTAAGACATTAGGGCAAGAATAATAAAGAGAATTCGGTAATAATTCAATAAAGGAATTCAGTAACTAGGATCAAATTAGACACCAAGGTTGGATTCGAAGTGAAACTTATCCCTGACATTTTTCTCATTATAAAAGATCAATTTTATTACTATTGTTAATTTCAAATATCATTTCAATCAACTTGGGAACTTTTTGTTCAATTTTAGTAATTAAATATAATTCAATAGTAAAACACAATCATTGAGTTCGACACTCGGTACTACCGTTTTATTATTACTTGCAACGATTCAGTACACTTGCTGAAACGCTATCACTCTCAAAAAATGAAATCAACCCCTTTCTTTTTTCTATAGCAACATCAATAAGCATATCCTTTGATTGTAAAAGTTTACTAACCAAATTAATTGTAGATAATATTTCAAGCCAAATAATTTTAGCCATTAAAAACTCAAAATCACCGAGCTCATTTTTTGCTAAGGATTTAGCTTCACTTCTTATTTTAGTATTGAGATCATTTTCCAAAACTTCAAATAAAGCTTATCTAAAATCTGATATTTGAGCTCTTTTAACTTTGACACTATCTACACGACTCTCCCAACAAATGGATGACAAGGATTTTGGAGCCAATCATTTAACAATATATTTCAAAATTTGCAATCTTTTAGTAGAACTGACAAAAATTGTATAAATGCGTTGAACAACTCCAAAAAAATCTTTAGCTTTAATGCAAAAGTTAGTCATATTACACAATGTCAATGACAACCACAACATGTTTAATTAACTTGTGGTTGCCATTGACATTGTGTAATGGTAAGGAAGTTGTTATTGAATTGAATATTTATCTAATATTTCCTCAAAGGCGTATAATTTGAAGAAAAAGACAGTTTGACACAACTCATACCAAGTGGTCATATTTTTAACATGATCCATGCTTATCTCATACTCTTTAAGTATTTCACCAATATGTGACCGATCATTAAAACCCTCGTTTGTTATTTGACCTTTATCGATTCCTTTTTAAAAAACTTTACAACAAAAACAAGCCAATCAAATCCCTATTCAATTTCTCTCAATTTGATAAAATTATAGTATACTAAATGACTGAAAAATGTCTCTTGAATTATCCTTAGGGCCTTTTATAATAGAAAAATCTCTTTTAAGACCTTTCATAACTAAAAAATCAATTATTTTAGAATTAAAAACATCTCAATTTCTTGGATCAAATACATAAAACAAATTCAAATGGCTTTGGTTACTCTACATCCTCTTCATTATCAAGTGAACTATTCAAATTAAAATAATCACAATGAACATTATCAACATTGTCAACATCATCATTTTCAATAGCCACATTATCAAAAATTTCAACAACATTATGAACATTATGATTTTCAACGAAAATTAGTGTTCCTATTTTCTAAAAAAAAAAATATCAAGAGCTCTTATTTGAGATTGAGTTAAATCTTTAAGTTTTTTTTTCTTCTTTTTCTTACGCTTCTCATATCCAAAATCATACTTTCTAATATTATGAGGCATAATAAAAAAAAACTTTGAATTTCTCACAATTGTATCAACTAATGAACCTCGCAACGTTTAACAACAAACGATCTATTAATACTATTGTAAATTATAAAATAAGTAACAAGTTCCTAAAATCTAAAATTCTAATATTAAATTAAATCATAATAGATAATGGGATCCTTCCTAATTGGACACGTGCCAATGTTCTTGTTGCACGAAACTATGACCAGCCCTGGTTAAGGAGGATGCGTCTCAAAGCTCAAAGAATGCATTTATCGATCATCCATAAAAAAAACTCTTCACATTAACAACGAAATTTGAACCCACTACCTAGTATGAGTCCAAACTTTTTTACGACTTCACCAAAATTCATTCACAGCTTCTCTTTCCTTACATGTGCCTTTCCTTTCCTTGATATGTATAGATGTGGAGTTATTAGACCGTAGAACCAAGGAAACTTAACCAAATAAACCGGCCATAAATACAAAAACAAGGCCAACTAATATGTTCCACACTATCGCCCGTCTAAAACAGTGTAGGACGACAAACCCAAAGATACATATTTAAAAATATCTCGCTTAAAAACGATGTAAATAGTGAGAAAAACAAATTCAAAAAATTATATTATATAACTAAGGACTCCATCAAAGTATGTAAATTATTATTCAAGCATCCATGTCTCATAATAAAAATCTATAATAACTCAACAAGAGAATCAAACTAAAAAGTTAAAACTTCAGCCATAGACAAATTATTAAAAATATGAGGTGAAAATCATGAAATTTAAGAATTAAATTCAATAATTAAATAAATTTTTAGTATCTATAAAATTTTAATGTTTAATTTTAAATTTCCAAAAAAATTTATCTTCATTCTTTGTTCTTGTTTTGAAATAAAATGTGTATTCTTTAATATTTTGAACAATTTTTTTCAATCATGTTTTTTAAAGACAAATGGTAGTAATTTAGTGGTTGTATATTTCCCAATTTGAACTCAATACCTCATTTTTAAAATTTCTTTGGTGCCCTTAACTCATCAATCGAGCTAAGAAAACTGAAGGAGTAAAAAAAATTATATCTCTTGCTAAAAAAAATTAAATTTTTGTGGGAAGATCAATTCTTATAATTTTCTAAACTTTTTTACTAAAATTATTAAAAAATTCAAAAGATGCACATGAGTTGAATTAATATGACGGATAAAAAACTTTTGGGACTAAAAATTTATGAATTTTCTTATAAAAATTAAAAAATATTAAAATTGATAAAGATTAAAATTTATTATTTTCAACCTAAACTAAAATTAGTTTCATCTCTCTACTGTACGAGTTAAATATAGTAGTTTTTTTTTTATTTTATAAGTGGTTATGTTAGTTTTTTGAGGTGAAACTCGAGCCTTCATTTTTTAAATCTTCTTCAACATCTCTTCGTTTATCAATTGAGCCTCTTACACTTTGTTAATCAATTGAACATCTTAAATGAGACAAATATAGAAGAAAATAATTACGACTTTTTTTAGATCTAATGAGTTAGACGAATTAAATGGACGGCTGGACCTAATCTCCCCATTTTCATTCTTTATTCATAAATACACCAACAATTTAGGAAAGGCAATTGGGGAGAAGAGAAGAGGGGCCACTTTTGTAATAATTCATACAAATATAAATGTCATTGCCCTAATATAGAAAAGGGCTTCTCCATCTTCCAATAAAGCTCCTAGCTACTATATATCACGTGCTCAATGTGCTACTATCTGTCGTTGTATTCTTTTTAATAACGTTAGCATCTTAACAATAGTCATTGAGTTTTGACTTGTCTTTAGTCACTTGATAATTTGTTCCATATATGCTAAAGAAGTTTTTCTTGTATCTTTATTTGCTAAAAGCAAGAGTGATATGATTAATTAATTATAGGAAAAAAGAGGAATCCTAAGCTTTCTTTCAGTCGGTTAATTGATACTAATCATTCAACCTAATTAAAAGGGGGTTTGTTACTTTTTCGAATTTTTGTTATTGTACAAATTATACATTTTATGGCAATTTTAAGGTTCGTAGTCAAATACTAATAGCTCGACATTTTGATATTAAGTTATTTAAAAAGTTATCATGCCCTAACAAAACTATTTCTTTTTTCCATTATTAATTTATGATTGAACAATACATTTGTTTAGTTGCGCAAATTATACTTATTCAATGTGTGTGTACATGAACAAAACTTGTTTGTGAAAATTTATTTTCTTACCTAATTAAATTAAATGAATGTGGAGAGAAAGAATTTAATGTGGACTATAATTATCAACATATTAACATGCAATTCATGCACGCAAAAGATATGCACATTTTGTTGGTCGGAATATATAGGGTTAGATATTTATAATTTGGACGGTTCTAATTAGTTTGCAACTAAAAAAGCTTACAATTTGAAATTGAAACCATGAATTTGGTCTTTTAGGTGTTTTGTTCTTTTTATTTTCCATGGACGGAAATGGTCCCGTACATCATAAACAGCGCGTTCTTTAAATATATCAACGTTTTCTTAATTAAAATTTCTCAATAATTTACTATGTATCAGTATCAAATCTATATATAGACAAAAAAAATTAACTTTTAGTGTACATTTAAAAATTGAATTTCTTTTTATATATTTGTTCTCTAAATTAATAATTATTTTTTTGAATTAAAAAATTATTCGTCAATTTTTGTATTTTATGAGATTAATTCATAAGAAAAAAAAATATTATTTCGTTGTTCATAAATATTATATTAAAATTTTATATTTTATGAGAAAAAATATTCAATATTAATTCATTATTGTGAGTTATTAAAATTTAGAAAAATTATAATTTATTTTATTAACACTTTTAATAAATAATATTTTGTTATTATAAGTATATAAAAATGAGAGAAAATTAATTTTTTTTTATAAAAAAAAACAAATTTAATTGTTAGTTTAAAGAATAAATGTGGAATTGTTTCATATGTCTTCGATAAATTCTCTAATAGAAATCAATCTCATCGATGAATATCTGCATGGAAAGCAACTAAGCAATTATGATGCGTCACGATCTCAATGCTTTTTTATGAGTAGAAAACCAAATATTCATTAATCATAATTATCGAATGAAAAAGACTGAAAGCACCACAATTTAGACTCATTCATAAATGGAAGCAAGAAAGAAGGCACCACTTCTTTATATCTTTTTTTCTTTCCTTGTACGCGTGTAAGATAATGATATACTGGTTCACGATGAGGAGCGTCTTCAAAATATCATAGTCACATTCATCAAAAGGGGTTTTGTGCCATTTGTGTGGGGGTATTCCTAAAGTAATGGTTAAAAATTATATTGAAATTTTGAGTCACTTGTGCATGAATTGGAAACAAAATGTAGAAGTTTTATATAACATACATAACACATTAGTGAAGTATGACAATATTGAGTGTCTCAAAGGTACTCAATTTGATAAAGGAAAAAGAGAAAGAGAACACATTCAAATTGATCATCACACGAGCGTCGTGTTCGTTGTCAGCTCACTTAATTTTTGTATTATTTTTTAGTATTCAAAAAAATTAAAATTTATTTTTTAATGTGTGTTTTCTCTATGTGATTTTTTTTTATACATTTTATACATGTTTTATGTGTTCTCCACCAAATCAACAATTAACAACTAATTCGTTCAACTCCTCCCATTTTTCACGAGAAAGTTTTGGTGACTTGAACAAATTAGACGCGCAATATTTTTGCATATCCGACCAAACGGACCACATTTTATGTTCCTGTCAGTTGGATAACTCTTTTATAAATAGAGAATTCCACTAAATTTAGAAAAGACACCAAAACTCCAAAAACATTTAAGTTTTCTCTCTTATCGCTTTTCAACTTCATCCCAAATTTTCTTTATGTCCCTTTATCGAAAATAATTTGTAAGTTTAAATTTTTGAGTGGTCATAATACCATATTATGAGTGATCTTAACCATCATATTTAGTGGTGTAATTCTATAGTAATTTTTTACGATGCAAGTAGTATAACTGATACAATGTAATTGGATTATTTTATTTTAGGGGCTTCATGGTTAATAGTCTAGCTTGCACAATTTCAAACAATATCATAAAATGTCTTAAAGAGAATGACATAATTCGCGACACAATCTAATAATATTTTTAATAGTTTATTTTTTAAAACAGTTTTTTAAAACTCAAAATCAACGTCGATGAAAATCTCATAAAATTTAATACTGCTTGTTAAAAGTTATTACTTATACTCTTAAGTTTCTAAAAAAAGTTATAACAATTAGTGTACCGTATAGAAGAGAAAGAGAGAAGATATTGAGGAGAACAAAGAAATTGATCTTAGGATTTTAATAGAATAGCAAATTCATTACAATACAACAGTTACTTGGAGTGTATATATACTAAAGACTAAATGGACTAAATATTCTTTAATATAATAACTTAAGAATTTAATTGATATTTTATAATGACAATTAAACTCATAACTTATTTTTAGAACAATATCAACTCTTGTAGTATTACCTAACAAACAAGCTATATATAACATATTATCTATCCTTTTCCTTCAACCCTCACATTAATTTACTGTAACTCACTCAATTACAAATAGAGGATTTGAATTCTCTACATTAAATTTTTTTTACACTCTTTTTCAACATTATTAATAATAATAGTTTGGATACTCAATCTGTTGGAGTTGATTGCAAGTCCCACATCCTTTAGTGTGGGAAAATAAGGAGAAGGTCAAGGCTATATATTGGGTTTTGATCCTTTGTTTTCAAATGCACCAGCACCAGTCATCATGTAGCACTTTAAGCTTGTCTCTGACTTAGTTTAAATATTTGCTTTGTAAGAGTGTGGTTGTACTGGGGTGTTGGGTGTGAGTGAGAGAAATCTACGTGTTGTAACAATTTTCACATAGTGTTAATTCTCCGAGAGAAGTCTATGTGTTGTAACAATTTTCACATAGTGTTAATTCTCTGGTTTTTTTCTCCGGTTTTGGAGTTTCCACGTTATATTCTTGTGTTGTGATTGTGTCTTAATTCTTTTGAACTTATGATGTTGTTTTTCCCAACACAATCAATGGTCTAATGTTTTAAAAATTGAACTTAAAGTCAAACCAATGAGACCTCTGAATAATGGTTCAACTTAAACCAATTGAACCACAATCAAATTGTTCAATAAATAATTAAAAAATACAAGAAATATACTAAAATATCCAAAACTTCATAACTTATAAAGGAAAAATACATAAAATTTATAATAAATATATTAAAATTCACAGCAAAAACAAGTTTTATTAATATAAATTTTAACATCAAATCTCATAAATCAACATATCATCTACGGGTGTTTTGTGTATTAAATTGAATAAATGTTTGAGTGAAATAAAGTTTTTTATTTAAGTTAAACTTAAAAAAAAAATTAAAAAAAATTAAAGTTTTTTACTTAACTTTTTTTTTTGCAAAATTAAAAAATTTGAGTGTTTTAAAAAAACATACAATTTTCAAAAATCGAAGCCAATTTAATGAGCCAACCGATCTAACTAGATTTTTTTCCATTTTTACTCATCAAGAGTTTTTATGTATTGACTAGATTAAACACCAGTTCGATTATTGAAACCAATCAAGGTGGTTTGGTTTTCAAAACAACAGTCAAATGATTTGATAACTAAGACTACAAATCTCACATCAAACTAACTAATTATAGGCCTTAAATTTGTGCTCCACCACAAGCTTCTATTGAAACTTCTTTATCATCCTTTAATTATCAAGTGAACTACCTTTGCCTAATGCACATAAATTGTTGTGTAGACTTTGTATTCTTGGACTGAAATTAAAGTTAGACCCAAATCAGTTGCAATGATTACGAGAACGCTTTCTCTTTTTATAACAATTTTTTCCACTTTTACTAAACCTCCTTTTTTCATGGGATTGTGTGTCAAGGATTGAAGGAAGGGCCACCTTTGTGCTAACTCATTCATCACATATACTTGTAAACCATAACCTATAACATAAAATTAAACAAATAAATGGCTTAATATAATTACGTATTATTTTTTTTCGAAATTAATTAGATAAGTGAAATTAGAAACATATGAGAATAGTTTTTGAAATATTTAAACATCATGATAGTATTTTTTTTTAATACATGATAGTATAGTTAATGATTTTGCATCAAATGACCTAAAAAATAAACTTAAATATTAAAAATATTATTACTATTATTAAATTTAAAATATCTCTTTACAAGATTTAAATAAGTGTTAAGTTCACCCTGAGTGGTACTAATATATGGTTTTCACTACACATATTAATTATTGTCCTCCAATCTTAATTATAAGAATTTTTTTAGAGAATTTCTAGATTCAATTTATAAAAAAGAAATTATAACTTTTAATATATATTTATTATTTAAATGATTTTTATATTCTTATTTAATATTTATCTTTTAGATATCAGTGAAAGTATTTATTGTCTCACACATTTTTATGAATGTTATATTTGTAAGAATATTTCAAAAGTGATAGTAATAAATACATTTATTGGTATGATTTCCTCTTTCTCAAAATAATTGTCATATTTCACAATTTTACATATATTAAGAAACTATATCATAAATGAAAGAGAGAGAGAAAAAATTACTAAACTATTATTATAAACTAGATGAATAATAAATTGGAAGTAATACATATAATATTAATGAGATAATAAAATTAATTATAAAAAATAAAATTACATTAAAAACAACAATTATTTTATAACCATATTTTCAAATGCAAGCATTAATACGGAACTTAAGGAGTAATGTCTTTTAATTTTTGTTGTTGCGGTGGGGACTAGACTCTAGAGGGAGTGTTATATATATAGCACACTTATTGAGCCAATTATCAATGTCTTACTACTCACTTACTTGAGTATTGATTGCCCAATATCAAAATAACATTTGTGTCATCAATCTTATCATTAATTGATTTTCACCACTCACTCATCACACATATATATATACCTCTCATTTATAATAATCATAAATCAAGAAGAAAAAAAAAACAAAAAAAAAAACATGAAA
Organism: Cicer bijugum; assembly: GCA_037974875.1. Lineage (NCBI taxonomy): Eukaryota > Viridiplantae > Streptophyta > Magnoliopsida > Fabales > Fabaceae > Cicer > Cicer bijugum. The sequence continues at coordinate 6,876,329 of JBBPBT010000036.1, forward strand.
GTAAACAATCCTTATGTGGTTGTGATAATCATACAAGCCATATATGCTGCCATGTTTCTTCTCTCAAAAGCTGCATTCGACCATGGAATGAATAATTTCGTCTTTGTCTTCTATAGACAGGCTTCAGCCACTATTTTCCTAATACCTTTTGCTCTCTTCTTTGAATGGTACGTATATATCTTCATTAATTAATATGCATAATTAACTTCAATTCATTCATTAATTAATTTTCCCTTCAAAGCTACCAATAACTAATTAACTTCAATTAATTAATTATTTAGGAAAAGTGCACCGCCTCTACCATTCACAACCTTTTGCAAGATCTTCTTCATTTCTTTCATTGGGTATGTATATATGTCCAAATTAATATTCAAATTTTATTATTAATAGGATTATATTTTATGAATTTGATTATGTAATCTCAAATATATTGTAGAAGGGTTATTAGTCTCATCGTTAATTTATAAGAAATAATTTCATATGTTGGTGATTATTGTTATATAATATAATTATTTAGGATAACATCGAGCTTGGACATATATGGTATTGCACTAATAAACACTTCTGCAACTTTGGCTGCTGCTACTACAAATTGTCTTCCAGTTATTACCTTCTTTTTGGCACTCCTACTCAGGTACATATGTAGTTAAGTATAAACTCTAAATGTATGAAATATGATTGCTTTATTTTATTTTAGGGAAATCATTTGTGGACATCATATATATAGTTTTCAATTGTTTAATAATTTTTTTTTATTGTGTTTGTATTTTGTATGGCATCACATACGATACGATGCACTAAATCTGATGTCTAAATAATATTACTATTTATTTATTTTTATTTTTTTATTTTCTCACCCTAGATCTTAATAAAATTGGACTGTAAATTTATAAATCGAAGTTTGGCAACTTAATTTGTGGGTTGTGATGACAAGGTCATGGCATGTTTCCTGAAAGTACATTTCCAACTCTTGATTTTCAGCTTTTGGATAACTTGTTGATTCCAATTCCACATGTGTTAAGGTTTTGCAGCCGCAGAATATACTGTGAATAATTGTCCAATAATGTGGTTTGTGTCTTGTCAAACTGACACTCATCCAAGTTCCATAGTTTTGAAGAATAAATAAATAAATAGTTATTATACATGAAGATTTGATTTGCACAACAATTCTAGCTTTTTGGCGTACTTGTTTGTTTTTGGGAGGATTTGCAATTTTCTTCTTGTAGGAAATTACAAAGTTTGGGTTATATATCTAATATTTAGAGACAGAGTAGTAGTTTAATTTTTATTGTAAAAATGTAGATTAAGTATGAAGAGTCAAATCACATTAAATATTAAATTTGTGAATTGACTTTTATTGGTATTTTACTTCTTTTATAGATGTGCTTGCCTTTGAAATTTTCTTTATTGGTTAATGTTTTCACATTGGTATAAAATATCAACTATATATCAAGCTAGTTTTTTTGAGTCAAGCCAGCTGGTCTTTGTTGCAATACAAAATAATAAGAGGCGTGTCCCAAAAGATTTAACTATAATTACAAACGATTTTCAAATTTTAGAGTATCAAAGTCTAACTATATTATTAATTTTAGAAATGTATGTTGAATATTCTTTTTAAAATGAAATATCAGTAAAACATATTTTTTTTTTTATTTTAGAATAAAATATAAAAGCATCTCTAAAATATCCTAATTTTTGTTTCCACCAATTTATTACTATTTTGAAGAATAATGTATGTAATACAAATATTTATGAAATTGTACAATGAATTATCATTCTTATAATATATTTAATTAAGTCTATTTTTACTTATAAATAATTATGGAAGGAGTACACCGTAAACTATAGAATTGTAGAGGATCTCCACCATAAAACAATATTAGTTTATTGTCTCGGCCTTGCTTAGGTTAGACATATAATAAATTATTTTATTACTACACTTTTATATTAATTAAAAATAAAATAAATAAATGTATAGTTTCAGTTTTAAAAAATGTATACATCTTCAAGTTGATAAAATAATATGATAACTCAAATCACAATGCATTTCACTGAAGGAACTATAGATTTAGTATATTATAAGTTGGATCAAAGGTGCAAAACTTAAGATTTATGGTGTGCAAAATAACATAAAATAAAATAAAAACAGAGAATAAAACAATGTATTTTTTAGGGTGAAACCCTCAACTAAATGTATGTATGTTTCTGATTTTTATGTTAGTATTTTCTTGTTCACTTTGATCTTTTAATTCATCATATCCCGAGCAAGTTCAAATTATTAATTTTAATTCTGACATTTTATTAAGTGTAATGTTTATTATCCTATCATGATTAATTAAGAATTTGTTTGTATTAATTTCAGGATAGAAGTTTTGAGAGTAAAGACAACTGCTGGGGCCGCTAAGCTGGCAGGGATTGTGGCATGTTTGGGTGGAGCAGCAACCCTTGCTTTTTATAAAGGTCCCCATTTTGAACTTTTAAGCCATTTTCACTTTTTTGGGTACCACAGAACCCAACAAAATCAGGGTCACGTTCTATCTGGGTCATCATCATGGATCAAGGGTTGCTTCCTCATGCTTCTTTCAAACACCTTTTGGGGAATGTGGCTTGTACTACAAGTAAAATAAAATATCAATGATTTTCACCAATTTAATTATAACTCATCCTTAAATATTAGTAGTACTCACTAATATTCTTTTTTTCATTTTTTTGTTATAATTTAAGCAGACTTTTATCATAAAAGGGTATCCTTCAAAGCTGCTACTTACAACTCTTCAGTGTTCCTTAAGCTCAATTCAGTCTTTGATCATAGCCTTGGCTGTAGAAAGAGACGTTGAACAATGGAAGTTGGGTTGGAATGTCAGACTCGTTGCTGTCTTATATTGTGTAATTTTCTCAATCTTAATTAAATAAATTAACTTTAGAAAAAAATTAGATTGATGAATTTAATTAGTAATCTATGAAGTGATGAGTGATAGTTATACTAATTAGTGTATTGTGATTATAATAGGGAATTATGGTGACTGGTGTAACATATTACTTACAAACATGGGTTATAGAGAAGAGAGGACCAGTGTTTCTAGCCATGTCAAATCCATTAGCTTTAATCATGACTATATGCTCCTCTGCAATTCTTCTGGGAGAGATAATTAGTTTGGGAAGGTAATTAATTTCATTCATTACTTAAATTTGAAGCTTTCATTTTGAAGTTAATTAGACTAATAATTTGATTGGTTTTGGTGTTGATTTAAGCAGCCTTTTAGGTAGCTGCGCTTTGGTTTTAGGACTGTACTGTGTGCTGTGGGGAAAAAGCAGAGAAGAAATGCCCAAAGCTTCATTAGATTTGGAGCAAGCTTCGTGTTAGAGTAAAACTAACATGAGATTATTACGGCAATTAGATCGATGTTTGAAAATTGTTCTAAATTCTAATATCGAATAGTATTGTTCTTTGGAAGAAGAAATTCATTACATTAATCGTTATTACGATTGAAATGATGACTCAATTTGTGTCAAGACAAAAAATACAAAGGAAAACAAATATCAAGATCTCAAAATTCACTTATATCCAATTCATCTTTTTTTTTTCTCAATCAACAAAAATCAAAACATTATTTCAATAGTAAGGACTTGTATAAGTTTAAGGTTATACATGTCAAATATGGGTCGATTATATTTCCTGTAACATTGGGTTGTGTATAGGTTGTATTTTTTATTTTTGGATATTTGGATTGTTATCATTCATATTCTAGGAAGTATATGAAAGCTTTAATTTAATTTTTTTTCTTTTTAAAAAAGTCCTTAACATTCTGAAATAGTGAAATATACCAAGACAATTTGTCCTATAGTTCGTTTATCACTTTATCTTGGAATGATAAGGTTACAGTACAAGGTCATAAAGTATAATTAAATCATCAATATCTTAAACAAATCTCACTTTACATTATCAAATGGTTTTTTTTCAGCATGAAACATAAGTAATGTAAGAAACATTCTTAAACTTGTAGTTTTGGGTTCCTTAGAATTCTCACATGCAAACCACATCAAAATTACAATTTACATGGGTGATTTTGACCTATCAATACTGATAAGCAATAAAAGGAAACAAAAAAAAAATTGACTCGACAAGAGAGAAAAAAATCAAACTTCAAATACACAAAAATTAGAAAGAAAAAAATGTCACACAACATATAGATTTAGATTGCTTGCGGTTGAAATCCTATGTATTCACACAGTCAGCATATCACTGACCATTAAGTCAAGATTGTATGATCCAGATTTCAAACTTAGTGCTTTAAATTTTAATAAACAACCAAAATCTTGGTAGTTCTACACCGTCCAATCTTGATCAAAAAACCAGTGTGCTGACTGCGTGGATTTTGACCACACCATACCAAATCCAATTATTGATTTCAAAGTTTCAAAGAATCTTACTGCCAGCATCAGAAGGCTTGGATGTATGCTCCACCCCAACATGGCTTTTCTCATCTATGCTAGATTTTGCTTCCTCTGCTTTGTTCTCCCCAGACTCTGCAGCATTTGTTACAACCACATCAATTACTTTCTCCTTAGGCAAAGGAACTACCACATCTTCAATATGAGTAGTCTCAGATGATTGTTCTTGTTTCATTGGTTCATTCACTATTAATTCACTTGAAGCTTTCTCAGCTACTTTAGCTTCTGGCATTATTACAGTCACCTTGCCTGCATTAGTATTTTGATCAATTTTCTCTACTGTTTCTTCAGCTGGTTCATTTATTTTGGTTTCTTCTGAAAGTTTCTTAGCTTCTGGTGGTGTTTGTGTATTCACAGTTTTTTCAGCTGAATCAGTGCTTTGATTTTGCAATGAAGATTTTTCTTCAGCATTAACAATCACTGCAGATTCTTGTTTTGTAGTAGCTGGCTCAATGTTGTTTTTGGTTTCTTGAGAGAGTTTTTGCTCTTCTGTCTTTGGAGATTCATGTTTCAGTGTTGGCTCGTTGTGTTTAGCATCTTCCAAAGGTTTTTCTGCTTCTGATGTTTCTTTCTTCACAGTTTCGTCAGCTACTGTTTTTTCATTTTCTGTGGAAACCTTTGCATCTTCATTCTAAGACACACGTAAAGTTACACAACAGAGTCAGAGACATACTCTTTAATGATATAATTTTATTAAAAAATTAATGTATTTAATGTTACGGAAATTTTCAAAATATATTTGAATTTTTCTAATAACTATATTAATGTAGCAAAATTAAATAATTGAATGTATCACTTGGTCAAGTGGTTGCAATGATTGGGTTTAATTCAAACTAATGCATCTATTAAGTTATCAAAAGTTGCAATCTTTCACCAATTGGTATGAGTTGAAGAGTTGTTTTCTTTCATCAATTGTTATGAGTATCTCTATAAATAGAGATATTTTAGAGGCAGAAAGAACACAATTCAAAACAACACAAATCATGTTACATAAGTCAAAAATATTTCGAGTCATTTCTTCTTTCTCTAGTGCACGAGAGTAAACGAAGAAACTTTATTCTGTAAAACACCGTTGATCGATATGCTTGATGTGAATGTGCAATTCACTTCAAGGATTCTAAAGTATCCTGAAGGGGATTCGCCGGTTAACCCATTTGCATCCAATATATATAGATTGGTGGGGCGAATGGAACCTAAAGCTTAATGTGATACGCTTTGGAATTTATTTGTGCAACATTCATCATCATCGACTTCATCATCTTCTTGTTCATAATTTGCAGCATACCTCCAACAAATGATCCGACATTTAATTTATATGAACTAAATACATAAGTTTTATTAACTAAATTATTACTCAATTTTCTCAAGTATTTCCTCTTAAAAATCTAAATAAATTGTTTAAAAAGGACTATTAGTTTTTGAGTCAAATTCAATTCCAAAAAATTGAGTTGTAACTTATAAGTGTTCATGGACTAAGCTTTATAAGCTCTATTTAATTAGACTTATTTTTCTAATGATTGCAACAATAAAACTCGCACACTAAATACGGAGAAACAGGGATATTGTTGCATTAAACCTACATGTCAACATGTTATTAAATGCTACCGTTTGAGCTTAGGATTCTATTTAATTAGACTTTATTTCTAGAAAATGTAAGGGTTGCCGTTTTTCATCGTAATAAGAAGTGGGTAAATATACAAATTGATCCATGAAGCTAATATATTGGATTTGGAGTTTTTTTTTTTTTTTTAAGATTTGGAGTGGTGAATTGCAAAATCAGCCCTGGTCGCTACGGCCCATATATGGCCAAGAACAAATGAGATGGCCAGCCCATAACACTTTTTTTCTCATAAAAGAGATAGTAAATATCACCATAAACTCATAAACAATTTAAAGTTTCGAATTTGAATCTAAGACATTTTCAACTTAACAATATTGATATTTTTCAGTTGAGCTATAACTTAAGGACAACTCATAACACTTACGACCAGTAATTAAAAATGAACTATAGACCTAAAAAGAAAATACTCTAATATACAACGATCACATCATTTTTTTTATAAATAAAATTTAAGGTGAGAGGATGATGCATAGTCCAAAATAACAATGTCCTTAAAGGTCAATCTCATCACTATCACAACTAATTTATTACTACTACTATTAAGAATATATTTTTGCATTCTCTTCTTTTCAATACACCAAATTTTTCTTTTCAATACACCAAATTTTTTTAAAAGAATATGTTTCTTAATTACTCGATTCATATCGCTTTAAAGTCGTGTTAAGTTTTTTTTTTTTTTCAATTTTATGAATTTAAGGTGTTTGGTTTTTCGATTTTTTATTTGTATTTGACTTTAGATAAATTTGTTTTTTTATGTGTGTTGCAAAGTTATTACATAAGATTGTGTTTCATATATGTTTTAATGTGTTTGGCTTGTAAATTCTTTTTTATTTCAAGGTGTGTTTGGATTTCATGCTCAACATTGATGTCATGTCATCTTTGTTTGTTTTGGGTTTAAAACTTTTTGAGTTTGATATGCTATTTATGGGCATGAGGTTGATGAAATTTTTAGATTGAATGGACTATGAGTTTATGAATTTTGATGATGAAGATGATAAATTTATGAGTTTGATGTAGGTGACAAGATTATGTGTTTTTATTATAAAAAAACTCATTTAAGAAAATCAAAGAATAAATTTGTCAATTCATATGAGAATACTAAAGAAGAAGAATTTATGTAGGGACTTATCATTTTTCTAAATTTGAAATGTTATGAATTTGAATTTGTAAATTATGGATTCAACAGTTTATGGATTTGAAGATATCAAATTTGATTAATTTTCTGGATTTTCAATTGAATGAAATAAAATAAAAATTGTGAATGTATGAGTTTGAACACGAATGAGATGACAAAATTTAAAAAAAATTTAACATAAATTAATGAAAATAATATAATTAAAATATCAAAACAGATTAAAAGACTAAAATATAATCAGAAAATAAGTTAAAATACTAAAAAAAAATTAATTTAATAAATTGTACTGTACTTAAAAAACGACAATTAAATAGAAAGAAAAGTTTAGCTAAATTCCACAAGTTAGCAGGTCAAGCAATGACATGTATGAGACCCACCACCTACCACGCATATCTAGCTCAATTTAGTTGTCGCGGATCCAATTCCATCACAGTCAACTCAAACTCATAATGTTTCAAAATTTCAACCAAATATGGAAAACAAATGAATATTATTAAAGTTAGCATAACAAGGAGGAAAAGTGGTTTTTTAGGTTGAGTTGCATAATTGCATTATAGGAAGAGTTTCATTATTCGAACGTGCACTAGAAATTCTATTCTAATTCTAACCTTTTGTTTGCACTTTGCCATTATTCATACATGTTTGTAACCGTGGGACACACTAGTTATTATAATGATAGCATGACAACAATCATAGCGGTAACCGAAATCAATGCTATAAGGAATCCGAACAAATAGGGCCTTCCAAAAGGGCCTTTCATTTAGTGCACCATCATCTAATGTTTTTATTATTCCAATATGGATCCATAAACACGATTAAAATTTAACTTTAATTAGGGTAATTGATATTTGTTACTTGAATCAGCCATCTTATGCAATGTTTGTGATAATTTTGATAAATCTTTGAAAATAAATTAAGAAAAGATTGTCAAAATAATTAAAAGTTCAAATATTAATTATTATGTTTTGTTACTATTGTCATAAGAGTATGAAACTAAGTGTATATTTGGTTTCGTGGTGAAATACAATGAAATTGCAAAAAACTACTATTAAGATAAAGATGAATATTGATCCTTGATAATTATCGTAAACAGTATTGGAGCACATAAACGAGAGAGAAATAAATTGTGTCAAAACAGAAGAAAGAAAAAAAAATCCACCAAAGATGCAAGGTAATATTTTCATATAAAATGGATTAAAATTTCCTATTGCAATACACGACACGAGAAAATTGTTAAATATCACGAAAAATCAGTCACGAATAATTCATTGGCTTAATTTTATTTTTTTTTGTTTACTTTTACTCTTTGTACGATCATATACGCTTTTGATTGATTTAATTTTTTTGACAATTTCGCGATACCGACTCACATAATATCGACTCAGCGTAAAAATTTAATTCTTTTAAACCCATATTTTTAAGGTAAAGCCCAGAAACCTGACTTTAAACAATTTTAACCAAATCAATTTGAATTTTTTTTACCAATATTCACCGAAGCGTACAATTAGAGGACTTTTTTGGTTGCTTATGAAAGAAATGCAATATATTATTTAAATTAAATTGGTAGACATGATAAAAGTAAATGAAAGAAATGATTATAATGAGAATGTGTACCTCCTTAAACAACAAGCTGAGAGAACGACGTTTATTTGCTTGGTCATCATCGTGAACAATTTCATTTTCGTTAACATTAAGATTAAGACCACTCTGTTCTTGTTTTTTAACCACTTTGGTTTCAACAGTATCTTCGTTACGTGGTTGGGGTTCGGGTGTCTTCGCATATACATCACCTTCCTTCGCAACCTTTGGTTTTGTTGCACACCCCCCCATTTGTTTTTTCAACCTCCCTCACTCACTACCCTTGATTTTGTACGATTCTTTTTAATTAGCCACAAAAGAATGAAAGTATATTATAGGTGAGAGAAAAGGTAGGAATGAGATGAACGTGCGTGCAAATCAGATAGAGAGAGAGAAAGGGTTTGTGCTGTAGTTTCCTTATGTGTTCTCACACAAAGACAACAAACAGAGTAATCAAATCCTTATAACCAGGAAAAGTTGGAAAATTAACTCTTTTTTAATTAGTAATTGTATTAAGAATCAATTATTATAATGAGAGGAGAGGTGAGGCTTCAATGAAAGTGGATGATTGGTGGAAGCAAAAAGTTGTACCTTAAATCATGGAATGTGAAGGATTCATTTCTGCCTCAATTGCAATTTTTCCAATTTTTGATATATGTCAGAAATTATTTTTTTATTAGAAGGAAATTATTATTTTTTAAAATAAATTTTTGGATGACTAACATAAAAAAATACCTTAAATTCATCCAAATAGATTTATATTTGTCTTTTCTAAAGATACTAAGAAGGTCAAATGTGCTCATTGAAAATAAAAACAGTAAAAATTTATTTTGGTCGTTTAAAAATTTTTAGATACTCAATTTAGTTATTAGAAAAAATAAAAATTTTATTTTTTAAAAAATAAATTGGACTAAATTAATTCTTATGTAAACCTCACTTAAAAAATTGAATTTTTTTTTTTTTGTTGACTTGTTCG
>JBBPBT010000036.1:6894230-6926639 GCA_037974875.1 Cicer bijugum
TTATTAATCAGATTTTCAATTATTTTAATGATTAAAATGTATGTTCTTTGTTATACGTGAATTCTTCAAATATTTAATATTCAATTCAATAGATGATTTATACTAAATCAATATTTAAATAGTATTTTTAAATAAAACTTTAAATCAAACATCAAGTTATAAGTGATCAAATTATAACAATCATAGAGAACAAAAATCAATCACTGAGATATTAAATAACTAGAAGATATATATAAATCAAAGGAGATACATGAGAATATGATTAACTGCATTTAATTCCAACAAAGATATTTAGCTACACATTTCCAAGGCAGCTAACAAGCTTAAGATGAAATAAGAGTATTCAATGGTGATTCTTGTTATTGAATTTATGTCTCCAAATAAGTCTCTGTTCTGACTTAAATTTTTGCTTCGATGGTTCAATGCTTGTATGCCCAATATTCATTTACTTACACAAACAATAAAATATATGCACATATAAACTTTCTGATGACTACCATACTAATAACTAACTACAAACAAAATTTGGGTGAAGTCACATGTTTTCCACTAAATTAAGTCAATAAAAAAGGTAATAATTGTTTTTGGCAATCAAATTTAGCATAAACATTTGTATGCATCTAGGCTGAACAGCTCTAGATTATAAGATACAAACTACAGTTTGTGAGTATGAAAAAAGTAAATGCAATTACAGTTTGTGATTATTAAGCATCATAGCATTATTTCTTTGCTTAATTTCTGTAACATTTCCTAGAATGAATCATGGCCAGTAAAATGACTATCAGCTGCTATTATCTTCATATCTTTCCAGTACAAAGATATTGCCTTTATCATCCCTTCCTATTCTCATTGTGTCATCAACATATCTATAAGATAATGGAATTAAGAACCAACAATAATTAAAACCAATATTAATAGTAAGTATAAAAACATAGAAAGACAATCTATGTAACAATTTTATGTTAACTATGTAAAAGCGACTCTTCATATTGAAGGTATCTCTTGTACTCGACACCGACAAACACAAAGACATGTAATTATATACAATCGCTTTCGTTTTGCTAAATTATTGTCGATGTTCATGTGTCTTAGTCGTGTGTGTTATGCAATTAAACTTGTTAAAAGACTGGTCAGCAAAGATAATAGAAAATAGTAATGATACACATTTTTGTACCTAAATGTCTTTAATTAAGTTGAGCAAATGATTAATTCAAATTGCGACAAAAATGTGGTTAATTCAACTGCATAATTAACCACAATTTTCTAACAAGATTGAAATTAATCATCCACACAACTGAATTAATCATATTTTTGTACGCAATTAACTAGGTGTCGTAGGATACGTGATTTCAAGCCATCCCTCTGGATTGAAGATGCCCAACAAAATATCATAATTTTTCCGAAACACATTCATCAACTGTGCAAACAAGGAGAAAAATTAATTAAACAGAAAATTGAAGTACAAAATTTGATTAGCCAATAACAGAAAGAAAAAATGTAACATCTAAGTAACATACCTGATCAGGAGTGATTGTGGAATTTTCAAAATTAATGTCAACCTTCTGTGCATTTCAAGTAGTAGATATAAGTAAGTAGTTATTCAGTAGCAATTACATTATAGAACTAAACAAGAAGTTGAGCTTTAACTGTTGTGGAAGCAATCTTGAAAGAAGCTTCAATGCTAAGCTCTCCAGACAACAATATCAACCCCTTTGCATTGAACTTGATCACATTGACTGCTTTGTTCTCCATTTTTCAAATCACATCACCAATGTTTCAACTCAGTAATAAATAATAAGGCCATATATACCATACCAACCAAAATTGAAAATTGCATTGTATTTGTACCTTGGCTTTGTCAATAGTCTGAAAGAAATCACCCAATGAGATAAAGTCTCTAAGGCCTAACTTTGTTCTTCTTGATCCCAATATTGAGATAGTACTGTAAACAAGCCTCCAACACCCATCCACCTTCAAATAATACTAACATAACATGAAAATTCCTATATATGACCATGGAATATGTTTTTTTTTTAATATGTGACCGCAAATCAGGCCTCAACATCAATGATTTGTTTAAAATTGGCTTAATTGAAGTTTTGGTCTCCTTATTTTAGCTGAACTACGAAAATAGTCCCTTATTTTATTTCTCTCCAGTTTTGGTCTCCAATCAAAATTTTGGTTTGAAATTTGATGAAATGTCATTTTTTTGCACTTATTTAAGTCATACTATGCCTCAAGGCTTGTGGTGCATAATTGTACATATATCTATGATCATAAATGGTGTAGTGTGACTTATACAAATGACAGTTCATCAAATTTTGGATCAAAATTATGTTTGAGAGACTAAAACTAAAGAGAAATAAAATGGAGGGACTATTTTTATGATTTAGCTAAAATAAGAGACCAAAACTGCAATTAAAACTTTAAAATTTCTTTTCCGCTGCCCTTGTAAAAACACTTCACCTGACTCTTACGTTTAATAATATTTTTTTATCTGGAATTATACTCTTGGATGAGATAAAAACTGTTTTTTTTTTTTTCAAAATATATTTTTAAAGTGACTTTAGAGTGGAAAAAGAAACTCCCATTTTTTTTTTTTATATCTCTACGGCCACTAGGCAATTGCTTATGACACCGCATCAATCACACGTTACTAAAATTCTTCATAATATCAAAAATCATGACACAGACAATGATTGTGCCCTCGATTTAAAACCTTAACAATGACCAATAAAAAGAAGGAATTGAAGTTACCTTATCCAGTTCAAGAGTTGGTTCTGGAGTTGGATTTTGAGATTCTATCTGATTCACCAAACTTTCAATTTCTGACTTCTTGCCAGATGGGATTCCAAATATTCCTCTGTTGATTCCTTCAATCACATTTGTTTGCAATCCATTTCAATCATATTCATATTATGACTCTTTCCATGTTCTTAATAACAAAGAATGAATGAGAATAATTGAAGTGAGTACCTTCCACAGCCTGAAAAAGCTCTCTTTTTTTATCTTCAACTAAGCCTGAGACAGAGGATTGTTCTGCAACTTTAATAATGGTAATGGGTCTAAACCATACTGGCTTCTCACCAAATCTTGAGGTGTTTATCCTTGAACAATTAAAACCTGTTCCAAATCTTTGAACTTTGATGATATTCATGGTTCTACAAACTATAGGAATCAAAATTTTGGCTTGGTTCTCACTAAACCATGTACACAAGTGGAACTGTTTATATATTATTGTTTTATTTAATTTTTTAATCAAAGTTTTGGATAGGTCTATCGAGACATGTGGTTAAAATTCCAAGTGCATGAGGTCCATGAGATAGATACCGTACCTGTGGGTTCTTATTTTATATTTTTTTGACAAAGGGTTCTTAATTTATTGACCTCGAAAACCACATGTTCAAATGGTATCTTGAGGTGCAAAAGAATATAACAGTAAAAATTGTGTTGACTGTACTTGGAATGGTTGAAACCATTCATTGATGTACAGTTCCAATACAAAATTAAGTGGCCAAAATTACTGGCTTTAGCCTTGTATTCTGCATACAACAGTAATGACATGGTCAGAAGATTCATGAATTGAATGTGTTTATAGGTAACGAGGAGGATTATCAAGCTTCATAGTTTAATTGTAAAGGAAATAGTAATAGATCTGTAAGGCCCCTTTGAACCTTTTGTAGTGAGATAAGAAAACACAATTGTGAGAATTTGCAATGCAAAAAACATAGCAAAAATTCTTCTAAAAGTTGAAACCAGATTGAACCGAACTAGATGGTTCAACAGGTAGAATCATGAACTACCACCGTATACAATTTGGTTATTTGAGTAGTTCAATTGCTTTTTCATCCTAGGTTGAACAGTTTAAAACAGTTGAACTCTAATTCGGAGTTCCCGTGAGTTCAATGTGGGGTTGGGTGATTTTAAAACATGGTAATCCTTGGCGTCCTTCAGTTGAACTAGCCAGGTTAAAAAGTCAGACTGAAAAATAAAATAAAAAACCCAGAAGAAAAATGAAAAGGACAACCACATTTGCAAGTCAACAAATTCCACAGGAAGAATGAACTTGGCAACAATTAAAATTAAAGGAGAACTAGAATTGATTAATACGTTCAGACATGCAAAGAAACCTTCATAAATCATGCACTATCATTCGAAGCTTTAGATAAAGGTGCTATTGAGATATTGGGCCCTTATGGTATATCGTACACACTCCGACGATTGACCGAGCGGATAAGTCAACTTCAAAGTGGATTTGTTGTGCGAAGAGAGCGTTATGACCCGTGGCCGCCTGCCTGGTCTGGTGGGGTCCTCCGTTGTGGGTAAACGGGAAACCCGACTCTACGAACCCGAGGAAAGGCTGCTCGCTTTTCTACTTTAACTTCATTTCTTCCAATTTTCATATATATCAAACATGCTTACATGTAATCTAGTTAGCAGCACCCAAGAAAGTATAGCAGAGTGCTATCATCAATTCATCATAAAATCACACCACTGAAAGTCAGAAATTGTCAACTAAAATTTAGCACTACAATAAGAAATTTGAGTGACAACAAAGATAAATAGATCAAGGATCCACAAATATTGCCAGCAACATATTGTATGGATATTTTTTATTTCTCTATAAATATTAATATAACAAAAATAAATAGGCTCTAGGCAGCAGGGTTTGATTGGTTGGACTCTTGCAGTTTTTTCCACTGTTCTGGGGTTACAGCTTTCTTTACAGAGAGTGCATGAATCTCTTTCATTTCCTCCTCTAAGGCAGCATTCACCATTCTATGCCTTTCCAATAGCCTTTTCCCTTCAAATTGTTCAGACACAATTTCAACTACAAAACTTGCACCACACCTAATAATACAAGCATTGAATTATAAGATTGTAAGATATAAAGCAGCCAGAATATACAGTGCTAGAAAGAAGCCAACACAAAATATGTTATATGATAAAAATAAAATAAAAACTGACCCTCCAGATGTATCCAGTACTTCCTGAAACACAAATAGAAAAAAATATATATATAAGCTTATAAACAATTCAAAAGAAGAAAAGAGTCAGATACAAATGGAAGGTTCACATTTACATGTTGGTTTCAGTAATATTTTTTATTTAATTATATAGCACTGACACTTCATATTGAAAGTCTAACACGATGATGCTGTCCAACATGGACAATGTCTGACATGTGTTGGTTTCCAACAATATAACACTAACACTTCATATTGAAATCATATCCCCAATCTGCCATGTGATGGTGTCCAGACACTGAAAGTGTCTTACACATGTTGGTGACGAACACTGAAATTGACACATATGATTATATTCAAGAATCTCACGGGTGTAGATGTCAAACCCCAAAACCGACACGACACAAACGCAAGTGAATAGATTAAATCACTTTCATTTTCTTAAATTGTTACCGGTGTCTAAGTGTGTCGTGCCTTGTGTGTGTCAATGATTCATATGACTTTCGGTAAGGTATGAAAATGTTAAATGTAAGTTTAGGTTTTGAAGAACAAACCAAAAACCCTTATAAAATGCTCATAGAAGTTTGACCAATTTCACATTCATTGCATAAAGATCCATTTTGAACATAATTGAAACAATAGTTATAAAAGCTTGACATTTTAGCGAAGTTGGTATTGATCAAATATGAAAAGAGGGCAAGCTAAATGGAATTTGTAAATTGTGTTTGAATAAAAAAAGGAAGAAAATAAAAGTAATGAAAGGAGGCGATAAAAGGAAAGAAAGGGAAAGAAAAGCTTACGAGATGGGAAGGGTTAAGTTTGGAGTTCAAGGATGACTCCACTTGTTCCTTTGTCACACCCATTCTTCTCTTCCTCAATACTTGCCCTCTCTCCCTCTTCTTTTTTTCGGGTATTTCTTCAATTTCTAGTCAAAACCGCATATTAATTTGACGTTCTTCACACGCGATAGATAAAAACATCGTCAAAAATTCAATTTTTTATATATTTGTTTTTTAAATTAATGTAGATTTTATATTGTAATATTATTTCTTTGTTTATAAATATTTTATTGATTTTTAATATTTTATATTAAAAAATTATATATTAAAAAATTATATATTCACTATTATAAATAAATAAATATTATTTTCTATAAATTTTTTATAAATATTATTTAATTTTTAAATAATAGAAAGTATTTTTTTATTAAAAAAATTATTCATTTATTAAAATTTAAAAATAAAATGTAACATGTTAAACTGATGCATGTATCGTAAAATTTGTCTTTTCATTAATCTTTTAGGGGCTTTTAGATTGTATTTATTTTTCTTAAAAAACATAGAGTTTTTATTTACATATTTATTTCCTATATCAATGCTCTTGCTTTTTAGGGTGAACACATGGGTCTTCGTGGGTACTTTGGAGTGGATTCTCTCCTGTAAGACTCCCCTCCAGTTTTATATTGACCATAAAAAAATAAATTATAATCTATAATCACAAATAGCGTCATGTAACTTAAAAAAAAACAAAAAAAAAGAATTTCTTTTACAATTTAACTAAAATAAATAAAATCAAAACTGCAATTAACTCAAATATTTATATCTTTTAAAATAAAATAATATAAAAAAACAAATAATTTACTACACCATAATTTATTAGTTCAAATGTTATTTGAAGAAACATTTAAAATATACTATATCCTCCTAAAAAATTGCAAGAAAAAATTTGTTGTCAAACAATTCTATTTTAATCCTCATTAAAGAGTAATATAAAAAAATAATTAGAATTACATTAAAAATTATTAATGATATTTATTGAGACTTAACTTTGATTTTTCAATTCTTCACAATTATTAATGATATTTATTACATCGATTTGATTTTTCAATTCTTCACAAATACTGTTATTTATAAAAGAGAAGTTTAACTTTCTTACTCACGATGAGTTAGTGTTTGTGATTATTTATTTCCGCAGCACTATACATTCATCTTTATTCACCAACTCTTGCATTTATAGGCGCGGTCTTCAATAGATGCACTGTCACACAGTATACAAACTATTGATTTCCAGTTACAAATGGTGCCTCATTAACAAGGAGGGGACTCCAACACCTTCAGTGTATTTCTTCACCTAGTAAAACGACACTTTTTTAAAGAAATACAATTACCAATGTAAAACCTATCAGATATACTTGCTTACGCTACAAAACAAATAAAATAGTTTATAAAAGAAAACTATTTCAATTCGAGAATGCAATAGAAATTACTGTTTGAAATTGGTTTGCAGAATTTAGAATCCTATTTTTTACCGGCAAAAATAGATTCTACTTGGGGTGGATTTTGGAATCAATATTTTAGCAGTGAATTTTACTCAGTTAAAGTAACCAAAAGATGTTCATAGTGATTCAAAAAAACAAAAGAACGTAAGAAACAATATCAAATTAAACAAGAAAATATTTCACAACAGTTCAAGATTCATACATAGAATCTAATTAGGGTTAAGACGATTAAAATTTCACAAATTAAAATTAAATCACATAACTAAGCCCTTTCGCCTCTGATTCTTCTTGCAAGTTGAATGTCCTTAGGCATAATGGTAACTCTCTTAGCATGAATAGCACAAAGATTTGTATCTTCGAAGAGTCCAACCAAATAAGCCTCGGCAGCTTCCTGAAGAGCCGAAACGGCACTGCTCTGAAACCTAAGATCCGTTTTGAAATCTTGAGCGATCTCACGAACAAGACGCTGGAAAGGAAGCTTTCGGATCAAAAGCTCGGTACTCTTTTGGTACTTACGGATCTCTCTCAATGCAACTGTTCCTGGTCTGAATCTGTGTGGCTTCTTTACACCGCCGGTTGCCGGGGCTGATTTCCTGGCGGCTTTTGTTGCTAGTTGTTTCCGGGGAGCCTTGCCGCCAGTAGATTTGCGGGCTGTTTGCTTTGTACGGGCCATTGGTGGAAGACTAAAGAAGATTTAGTTTTTTAAATGAGATTTTTTTGATTGGATGCAAATTTAAGTGTGAGGGTTTAGGGTATGGAGAAAGGGGTTTTATAGATGAGTGGGTTTTTGAACGCTTGGACTGAAATTTTGGAGGGAGAGGGAGAGAGCGAGTTTTGGTTTTGGGATCGATCCGTGTGTGTGTGAATCTAACGGTTACGATTGGCTTAGAAGATAACACGCGGATTCATCTTTTGAGGCTTTTCGGCTTACTACTGGTTTGGCGCGGTTGTATGTTTTTCACATTTTTTGGCTTTTCCCTCTTCTAATTTTAACTTTTTTTTTTCATTGAAGAAGGACGCGCGTGTACAAATATTTTAGCCGCTTCTTAACATTTTTACAACATTGCTTTCTTTTTAATAAACTAGGTCTTTTTAATAAACTTGGCTTTGATAGTTGATAAATTAATTTATTTAATTAAAAATATTTAATAAAATTAGTTGCGAGGAGGTTAAGCCGTGTAGATAGACTCAATTTTTTTATTTAATTTTTTATATTTATTTTTCTCTTTCTCTCACTCTCACTCATCATTATTTCTTAATTGATCCATATTAAGAATACTACAAATTTTGCAAAATACACCATTAAGACCTTTTGAACCCATAAAATAGGCTCCAAAATATGTAAAATACCTATCTTGTGTCAACAAACAAAACTCTAGTCACAAAAAATAATACATGTCAAATGGATTCCGTTGTATTTTGACACATCACACAAGTTGAAGTATAATTAATGCATTTACTCTAGAGTCTTAGTCTAGTATGGACACAATTCCTTCTTATTTTCCACATAAAGTTCTTCACCTTCGGTGGACTTTCATAGTCCATAATTTGTTAAAATCACCAACCATTTGCCATTAGTCCCACAATTAAAGTATCAACATAAAGCCTGCAGGCACTTCGAACTACATAATCACCATTAGAGCTGAAACGCCAAATAATTTAATATGAATTGAAGGTACTAGTAAGAGGATTTTTTAAGATTTACACAATATCTCTAACCATAAAAATGTCTCTAATAAGTCGTTATTTGCAAGTTGTGTTATGCTAATTAATCAAAACATTAACGCACAAGGAATAATAAAAATATGATTATAGGGGTAATAATATTAGGATTAGGTTCGCATTGATGCCAATGGATTTCACTAATTTGAATAGAGAAACTATTACCATTCATCCACCAAAATTTGAGAAGATCAAATGTTAGGCCAAACATAACTAGGTACGTCTCGGGGATACTTCGAAAACACTTTTATTCAAAAAAATATTTAACTTTGAAAACTCTAATTACCATACCATCAGGGAAACATACCTCTTTAAATATTTTACCCCCAACAAAACAATATTCACAATATTGCATACTTGAATCTCAAAATTCCATATTTTGTCATTTTCATGTCTCTTAATCTATAGTTTTCTACCATCAGTTCACCTTATATTTGAATGCAAGGTCCAAAAATATTTTCATTGTTATGACACAACAAAATAATTTATCTCTGAGATTATTTTCTATTTCAATTTAAAGCAAGATGTTTATCCATGCATAAATTAGACAATTGAACCCCCCATTTATCGGGAGGAAATTAGCAAAGCAGTGGCCATAATGGACTTCCTTTATGTCATTCATCAAGTTTTCTATTTCTTATTCCCATTTTAACACCGACACCCGATGTCGAACGAGCCCGTTGACAAAAACAGTTGAAGATGGTTATTACACTATAGCATTCGGTTAACGGTGGATTGATAATTTTCACCAGGAAACGACCGCTGTCCACCTCTAATTTATACTTCCTTAATCACTCTTTGTTTTTTCACTTTTTGTTTCATTTGTATCTTTCTATCTCTCAAGACGAATATAATAAAAGGGACTACATAAAAAGATTAAGAAAAACTAGAGTAAATAAAAATGCACGATTTTGATTGTCACACCTCTTTCTTCACTAGTTGTCCGCTATTAATATTTTTAACAAAATTAAATACATAAAATACTCTTTCATCATTGATACTTTAAACCTCTTATTTCTGTTTATTTTATTCGTCACTCACCTTACATCGCTTATCCATATTTTACACCAAAATATGTTATTTGTTTAAGTGTGTTTTTACATTCGGATTTTTTTTTTTAATTTTAAAAATCACATGTGAATTCAATTTGTGTGCATATTAATAAATTAGAATTGGCGCAAATAAAATTTACATAAACATATGCAATACATATTCACATACAACTTATATTTTAAGAATTTACAAACATAGTTCACATAAATATATGTGAACTAAGTTGACATATATTTATGTCTCTATTCTAGCTACCCGAATTCATATTTTGTGATGATACATAATATTAACTTTATCTATGCGAAGGCAATTAACTATAACTCTAATACTACTCTCATGGTTGGTAAGCATCATACACACCATGTTTGCATACAAATATAAAAACATGTGTAAACGTATTGAAAATGCAGAAATGTATATTGAAATCAAGTAATGATTTGGCGTGCTTCTATTGACTGCAAAAATGGAGGAATAAGACATAAGAAGACGAGATAAATAGTGAAAATGAGGGGAAATGGGAATTGATGTGAAGAAGGATTACAATAGAATGAGTAAACTTTATTTTGCTACAAGGGTGATTATGTTTTGGTCATTTTCTTTTTATGGGGAGTAACTAGCAAAAAGATTAATGTAACTTATTTAACTTATGCAAAATAGTCCGTTTGATATAAAAACGTTCTCTAAAAATATTCATTAAACCTAGTATTTGAGTAGATATAAAAATGTTCTCTAAAAATATGCAAAATATGAATGTAACTGACATTTGAGTAGAGTTGCACATGACCTATATTCAAGACATCAATAGTCCTTCCAATCGAAATTAGATGGTTAATATTTAAACCTAGTATTTTTATTTAAAAATTAAAAGAAATATTTTTTTTTAACTGTACAATCTCTATCAAACGAATTACGGAGCTTTAACGACATGAATTCCTGATTCCCCTTGTGAAGGAAATCCAAACTTGAGGGCCACACACATTTAAGGGTGCATTTGAAAGTTTAAGAGCAAATAATTTAAAAGAAACAATTCTAAAGAGTACTTTTATTCATAATACAAGTCTTTTGACTCCGGTTTGATGAATGTATTATTTGTTTGGCCAATTTAGGAGACTGAAATGATTAGAGATACAAATTAGAGAACAAAGTTGATGATCAACAATATTTTTTCATCCCTTTTTTGTCCGGTTCATTACCTCCGTGCTCCTCAAATCTTCCCCTAAATTCTTACATTTACCTAATAATTTTGATGTAGCAAGCATATATCAGTTCAATAAAAGACAAAATTCGTCAACATTATCTCCCTTCTTCAATCGACGATCTAACTGTGTATCATGTACAAATTCGTTTCCTTCGTGCAAGCGAACCGGCACACGACGACACCACAACAATGTAGCAAACCTTCCATCTCTAATGCTTCAATCGAAAGGTACGAATTCCCTCTTCTCATAGCTAGCTTAGACATTTTCTTCTCATAGATATACATGTATTATGCGTCACATTGCATTACATCAAATATTTCCTGTTCATTTGCATTCGAATGATGCATCATCTATACTTTCCCTAAAATTAACCACATAAGATAATGCTGCTGTATTTGGGTTCGCTAAACCGGAAGGTCTCTCGTTTTCCATGTTTTATTATGTTAAGCAAGTTGGTTGTCCTAGAGCTTAGTAAAAATAAATTGTTTTATCAATTATTTGATTATCAAGGCTCATTTCAATAAAGGTTTAAGCTATAAGATCAATGATAATAACGGTGAATACATTTAGGTATAGTTATCATAGACATGGGTGTGTATATATATATATATATATATATATATATATATATATATATATATATATATATATATATTTTGGTTACACCAGAAAAAAAAAATTACATTCTCAATAAAGAGACATCCGAAGCATATGATGAAAGTGCGTTAGAAAGTGATGGGCAACAAAACCTTATCACATTAAGTTGGGTCAGCTACATGGATCAAACGAGTCCACTTGTGGGTTATAAGAGGAGCCTACAAGACTATATCACATTGGGCTAAGAGCAACCACCCGAGAGATTTGGACACTAAATCTGCATTTAAGACATTGGATATATGAGTCACTTTTCTTATATATATATATATATATATATCAAATATTTAGCCTATTCTTAATAGTTTTTAAGCATTTATTCGACTTAATATTCTATAGGTTTTTCTTAATAGTTTCTCTTATAGTTTTTCTAGGTCTCGCTCTGCCTATCTGTTTATAGTAAATTCAACTACCCTCTTACCAAGCTAATAAAGGTTTAGGAGAGGAGGCTCCCTTCTTAGCAAAGATAACAACAACACTAATTTCCTTCAGGGGGGTATGGCACAAAATAAAGGACCAACCACTTTTTATGTAATCTTTGATGATTTGAAGCTAACTCATTGTCATATCGATGATGAAGATGATCTACTATGTGCGCCAGTTGGATGTTACAAAGAGAGTTTGAGTAACACAACACCTTCTTATAACCCAAATCCAAATAAACCTTAATTCCTTTTTGCAACACCTTAATTTATGCACGAAGGCAATTAGATAACCCAACACTCCCGTGGAAACTGCAAACTGTTGGGGAGTCTGGAGGAGCACAACATTCGGAATGAGCTAAACAAGGATTAATAAGATACTTAGACACCACATCTTAACCCAAAACCTTAAGGCATTAGGATTATGGATCATTCTCCTTATATATCCAATACTGCCTCCATTCTTGGTCAATGTGGGACTAACCAATCATAATTGAATACCCAACAATCTCCCCTCAATTATGAGTCCCCACCACTAGACATGATCCAAGTCCTTTATTTTTGCTCCCCCACCAAGCCACCAAGTCAAACCAGGCTCTGATACCACTTTGTTGGGAAAAACCAGAGTTAATTAGCGATAACTATCTCAATAATGCGGAATATTTTTCCCCCACCTGTGCAGATAAATGGCCAAACAGAAAATACAATTCCAAGAGCAATAATAATTGACCGAAAATTAAATATGAGACAAACACAATTTTTAACGTGGAAAACTTCCCTCAAATTGAGAGAATAAAAACCACGGGACCTACTCCAGTAAAATCTTCCACTATAATAATTAATGGGTACACCAAGAGTCTTCCTAATAACAATAGGGAATATAAATCAAGAATAACAACTCTATAACAACCTTCCACTAAAGTGGGTATGTCAAAGTAACTCTCAGAGAAGATAAAACTACTCAAATTATATATTAAAGTAACAAACTCAGTGGTAGGAATAACATACTAAATTTGGAACCAAACCCTTATTTTTCTTTTCTAGCGACCGTTCTTCTTCCGTTGTCTTTCTGTGTTTTTCTATATTGTGTCCTTAGAATTTCTAAATCTCTTTTATTACCTTCAAGAGGACACTAAACCTTTTTTTTTTCTTTTTCTTTTTATTTCAATAATAATAATAATACTATTAATAAAATTAGTGGGTTCCACTTGGGGAGTGAGCCCACCCAACAAATCTCCCCCTCACGACTAGGGATGGGAATAGGCTAGGCCGTCCGTAGGGGCCTATGGTCTGGCCTGACCTATTTAATAAAAAGGCTAGGCTCATGCTATTTTTAAAGCCTATTTATTTAAATAGATCAGGCTCAGGCTTATAAAAAAGCATGTTAGGCCTAACAGGCCGGCCTATATATATTTATTATTTATTAATATTATTTTTTATTATTATATTAATAATATTATTTTCTATTTTAAATTCTATCAATTAGACAATCGCTTACTAATCATTTCATATTCAGTAGTCGTTCCATATTCGGTAGCAGTTCTATATTTGGTAGTCGTTTTATATTCGGTAACCGTTCAATTAGTCAATCACTTTGTAGTTGTTCCTTATTTGTTTAAGAAGTAATAATGGATTCGTTTAAAAAGGCTTTTAAAAAGACTTCCAGGCCAGGCCAAACTATTAAAAAGGTCAGGCTTAGGCCGAAAAAAAAGCCTATGATAGGTCGTAGGTCAGACTTAGGCCGAAAAAATAAATCGTAGGCCAGACTCAGGCCTTTCAAAGCTTGGTTTGGCCTATTCCCACCCCTACTCACGACTCAAGTGGGAAGGTACTGCTCAACCATGCCAGCTTTCTTTCTGCAACATATCATCTTCGACACAGGCAATATCTTTGTCATCATATCTGAACCATTCTCGTCAGTATGAATCTTCTCAATTAAAAATGATATAATCTTCCAGTGCATTTCCAGTTTGAGTAACACAACACCTTCTTATAACCCAAATCCAAATAAACCTTAATTCCTTTTTGCGACACCTTAATTTATGCACGAAGGCAATTAGATAACCCAACACTCCCGTGGAAACTGCAAACAAATTCTCCCAAATAATTCCTGATTAAACCTCCAAATTTGGCTTTATCCGAGTTCACAAGTGTACTGCCATCTACATTCAAAACCAAATTGTCCATATCCCCTCCCTTCCGACCAACCTGTCTCGCAGTATGACTCAGAATATTAGAAATAGAGTACTCCAAAGCCTGACGAGCCATGAGAGTAAGAGTTGATATCTTTACAACCGGAGCAGATAAAAGAGTGTCCTGGTTGTCAAACAAACACCCTTCTATTTCTATTGCACAATATGACTCACACGATGATTGGGATGGCAATACCCGACCGAGCTACTTTTTCTTTAATCCACGCATGCAGGGACACTATGATTTGGTATAGTTATTTATTCCAGTTAATCACTATTTTAATCTTTAAAATTGTAAGGGTCAAACAATTTAGTCATTCAAGCTAACGAAATAACATTTTAGTCACTTAAGTTGGAAAATCGCTAATTATTACTTCCTTCATCAAGAACTCTATGTCATTCAAAATCTTCTAACATCACTCTATTTCTCATTCTCCAAAAAATTAAGTTCCTAATGATACTGGTCTTTTTCTGGTTTCTTGTTGTCTTAGAGGTTAGGAATCAATGGCACATTATATATTGATCACAAATGTCGCACCTTCTAATTTTATGACAAAGTATGCTTACCATACATTCCATTTGTTTGCTATATGTTTTACTTTTTTCCTTCGAGCTGTAATGGTTGAATTTTACATTTTTGCACATAGTTACAGATGCTATTAGAAAAAATACTTCAATGACTTATTTACTAAACATCCAAAAAATTTAGTGGTTAAAATCATGTCAAAATATCTGTACGTTTAGATGAGTTAATTTTCCTAATTTTGTGAAACAATTATAGTAATACTTTCCTTAATCTTCTACATTATTCTCCAAGTATCCTTACTTTTAATCTTAATCATGCACTGATTTTGTTTTTACTAATTAGAGATGGAATCTAATTTGGTCATATAAAAAAAGATGGAATCTGACACTTGTGTCTCTACTTTTTAATTCAAAATAGGTTACAAATCTACTAAGTTTGCCTTTTTCTTTTGACAACACTAAGCTAGCCTTTAAGTCACAAATCAATTATAGAATAGTGGAATACTATGAATCTTGGGGAAATAATTTCAGGTGCGAATTATTGGCGCATTTGATCGGGACTTTTTATTCCATTCTTCTCTCTCATCTATTATGCAATTTTTATATTTTGCATCCAGCTTTCTCGTTTATCTTGTTTTCTTTCCTTCCGAATTCTGTTTTGCCCTTCTATCTTGTGGCATTATGGTGAAAAGGTATAGTATATTAATCTATGGTAGATTGATATTTGATAATTGATTGAAATAATGGACATCAAAGGGCGTATTAATTTAAAAAGGAGGTCCTAATTTTAAATTCAGAAAAACTAACATAACTATTAATTTCTAACATTTCCTAATAAAAAAAGGATTTAATTACTAACGGCCATCGTTGTTGGTCTCGTGCTCTCCATAAATAGAAGCACACGATATTATTCATTCTCACAATTGAAACACTAACTCAATTTAAAATAAAATAAAATTAGTGTCTTCGAATTCAATTTATATTCATTATTTTTTATTTTAATAAATCAATATCAATAATCAAGTCACTGTTTTTATCGTAAAGATAAAAGACCCTGAAGTTATATTTAAAGGTGACAATGTCGGCATGGATGTTTTGAACAATTTTTAATGATTGATCCCATGTGTATCATATGTGAATGTGAAATTTCCCTTATAACAATTGCCTATTCTAGTATATAGTTAGTTCCCTAGTAACATCCAATATAAAAACTTCACAATTTTCTTTAACTCTAAATTACCTATAATGCCCTGCTTCCTCTATCCGTTATATAGTGCGTTAGCTCAAGCAAATCAAAATTCAGCCGCCTGGGATATTGTGTCGTTAGTCAATGCTGGTAATGAGTCTTCTTTGTGTGGGAGCTATATACTATGATATGTTACTACATTACTACCCTTTTATTTAGACAGTATACTTATTTGATTGGAGATTGAATATGTGGTTTCCGCCTCAGCTTCCATTTAACCTATATATGCTCCATTGACTGGATAATAAAGTACGCCACTTTGTAATTTTGTTTTGTTTTTCCTCATAGCTGCTATTTACACCTCCAGTTGCTCATCACATGACACTTGATGTGACCAAATGTTTTATAACCTGAATCCAAGTGCTTGCGTGTCTTATTTGGTTGCTCCTTATCTGTTCACCTGTTCAATTCAATTTGTTATTTTGGTAGAGAGATCATATGTTAAACTTCAATACTTTCACGAGCCTGAAGTTAACCAACCGTTAACCAATACAAATATTAAAGTTTGGCACGTGTAAAAGTTTTTTATACGTGTTAAAGTTATCTTTAGTAAAATATTTCCAATTGAATACATAATTTTTTTTTTCACTTCTCAGCATACGTTTTTTTTTTACCCAACCTTAATATACTTTCATAACCAAGTAAAACTTAAACTTGATTAAAAGTCATTTTTTTAGTTGATGTTTGGTATGAAATAGATTTATGGGAATCACCGTAGATCACTGTAATTCTAACAAATTTATCGTAATAAGTATTTAAATAACATAACATTATATGTTTTAAAATCATGTTTGAATAATTGTATTTGTAACAAACCAGTTCCTGGACCAATAAATTTTTATTAGTATGTGCCATTAAATATGCCACTTTAAGGTTTGTTTGGTTCAATGTAAAATCATACATTTTAATGGAGGTGAATAGAGAAAAGTAGAGACATTTAGTTCAAAAGAAGGAAGAGGAAAAGATAAATTTTTAATGATTTTGTGTTTAGTTTAAAGGAAGAGAAATTTTAAATAACTTTTAGTTATCTCGAGTCTCTCTCCTCTTCACTAAATTCCCTTCAAAACCGAGGGAAGCAAAATCAACTTAAAAGAATAATTTTTCTCCCTCCTAAATTTTGATCAAACATCCTAGGATATCTTGCATTTGGCTTAATTTTAGCAATAAAATGATTTGGCATATATTAAAGTTTTACCAATAATATTATCAAAAGTCACTGATAATGACGTGCACTTTAAATTTAAATAATATACATCGACCTCTTTACTCTTATCCTAAAATTTCCCAATAATATGTCACTAGAATTATAATTTACATAAAAACCACTGGATTTAAAAATCTATTTAAATTGAGTAAAAAAAAGAACATCTATTTAAATTAATTTATTTAAGGTGCTTTATATTAACGGTTCAAATAATTACTTACAGCAGAATATTGTTGAAAAATATGCATTCAAATTGTTAAGTAATGTATATTTACATTTGAGTTCAAAGTAAAGCACCTACAAGTTACAAACTGTATTGAACACCAATTTAATAACTACCACGTTGAATATGGTTGATCAGCTTACTTCCCTATAGTTACGTTCCAAATCTTCATGCTCTAGTGGTTGGATCCTTATAATGGTTTCTGGTACTGACAACACAGTTGGTTGTTGTGATCCAACAATTTTTCTACAAGTTTCAAGAAGACATTGTCTACACTTGGGACACGATGAGTGTGCCTTAAGCCATTTGTCAATGCAACGAACATGAAAACCATGGTTGCATTTAGGCAAAAGGCGCACCTTTTCACCCTTCGCAAACTCTGAAAGACATATCACACACTCTGCATCTAAACCTGGTAGTTTCAACTCAGTTGAGTAGCTCAATGTGGGGAATGTCTTAAGAGCTTTCTTCTTGATTCCTTTGTTGGCCAATTGAGGTGAAGAGTTGCTGCTTGAACTTGAAGAAGAGTCGTTGTTGATGGCTATATTTGAAAACCTCAAAGCACACCTTATGATGGAGTTCAACGCAAGTGAGCAAATAAGAGCACACAATAGGACTGCAAGTATCATCACAACATTTGCATCAAATTCACGAACTCCAAAATACGAGTTTGTTGAATTGTGGTCGTCTGTAGTAATAGGGGAGTTGGCTATTGATTGATGATCAATTGGGTCTTGGAAGAGTAACCTTCTGGTGTGGGATTCCACAAGAAGTTCATGGATGAGTTGTGAATGAAAGGAAGTAGAAGCATACATGTTTTTTGTTGGGGGATATTGAAGAGTTAGTTAATTAGAGCTTGAGATTGAGAGTTGTTGGTTATCCAATCCTAGGAGACTATATATATAGAGAAGTTAATATGGTAGAATTGATATGTTATCTGGCTTTAGTTAAAGTTTGAATTAACTATTATCAGTATTTAGTGCCTAGTTGTTTTCTTGTTTATTGAGGAAAAGTGCCTAGCTAGTTGCTTGTTAATTATAATATTCTTTAGGGGTATGGTGGTTTATTTTATTGTATTAATTTTGATCTTTTTTCTCCACTGATCGCTATGTCTTTTTGTATATTATTTGATTTAGTTTGGCTTTATAATCAAATTGGGTCCATTTTAATTCCACTTTATGCGAAGCAAAATGTGGCGGGTGGCAACTAGTTTTCATAAATTATTATATATATGTTAGATATCATAGGAGATTGATTGTTGTTTCCCGCTATAAGCCAGGACCCATCTAGCTCATAAATAAATAGTGAAGGGATGAGTTTTTTTTTTTTTTTTTTGAAGGAATAAGTTGTTGCTAGAAAAGTATTTAAGACTTTTAAAGACTTAATTCAATGTCTCATATTTTGGGTCCTACGACGGAAAGAAATTGAGCCAAGTGGACAGGTGTGTAATGTCCCACGAGAAAGTGTTGGGGAAAAGTATTTTTGTTTTCTTTGCTGCAAACTTCCTTTTGGTATACTCGTGCAACACAACAACTTGGGGTTCAAACGAATTAACGGGTACTGTATTAACTACTTCCACATTACAAAAGCAAAAGTGAAAGAAGCTATAGGAAAATAAATTGCATATCTTTTATCTTGATTTCCATAGATGTCATTGTTTGCGGATATCTTATCTACTAAAAATATAATATATAATCAAAATATGATGGAAATAATTTTGAACTTTTGAATAGGAATAATTAATATCATATTAATACCAAAATCATGATAAATATTATGATTGTTTTATATCTTATTTTCTTGAGTTATTTAAATATTATAAAGAAATATTTTTGAAGCTAACCATGCGTCTATTTTTACAGTTTTATGGAGTACACCCCATTTGTTAAATTTATATTTTGAAGTATTGATTGTGAAATTTTCTTCAATTAAAATCAATGGCTCCACATGAAAAATTATATCTTTACTGCAAAAAGAAATATATATCTTAGTCGGAAATAGAATATCTATAAACTTAAACTAAATAAAGTAAATTGTAAAGAAAAAGTAAAAATGCAATTAAGTATTGAAAATAACTTTTATCTTTCATAGAGGAATTCTTCTTGGTAACAATCTCAAACGAATTCCGAAAATTGACGTTGTTAGAATGTTTTGTCAAACTTTAAATGACAGTTGTGATGTTTCATGCCATTTTTTGCATTTTGTTAATGAATAGTGCTACTTTTTTTGCATTTTTTGCATTCTGAATCATAACAATAGGTGTTGTAGTCTTTTAGTTGCATACAAATAATATGTAGTTAAAAATACAAATTTAGTCTCTATAGTTGCACGGTGACGATATATAATTAAAAATACAAAATTTACAGAGGTTTACTTTATATAATAGAGTGTGGAAAATATTATTAATTTTACATAATAGTATTGAAAAATAACCGTAGATTGATAAACAAATTATTGATATTTTATTAATTAAAATTTTCTTTTCATGCATGTTAATACATTTTAACTGGCCGTAAATGCGTTTCATCCTCTAAAGTGCACTCATTCAGCTCAAAAAAGTTAAATTCTTTGATGATAACGGTTAAGTGTCATATTTTCATTCTATAGGGGAAACTGAAAAAGAGAATGGGTGATTTCAATAGTCAATACCATGTCACATATCACAGTTATATTAAAATTACAAAGTATGAAGTTAACAGATGAGAAAAGAACCACATTATTCCTACTTGCAGTTCATTTACATTATCTTCTTCCAGAATCTTGTACGTGTTTGAACTTTCTTGATTTTTCATAATTGAATAATTTACTTTTGGCTTTATTAGGCTTCTTTTTGTTTCATTGGTTTGGTGTTTGTCTTTACGGGTTACCCCACCCCACTTCATATATGATTGTACTTTTCCATAAATAGTTTATAATCTAAAAGGATAAAAGTTGTTTCTTTGATGGTTATTTCTGATTTTCTCCAGTTTTAGTTTTATTCTTTTGAATTTGTTTTAAAATTTTACATATGTAATTGAAGATTTTAATTGTTTTAATCCGTTATTCTTTCATCTAAATTAACATAACAATGACATACTGAGATGACATGTTACATTATATTTTAGTGTTGTGTGACACTGAGCTATATAATATATTATAGGATATGCTATCTTGCTCTTTATTTCATTTTATTAAAGTTTGATATGGACTATCTTTTTATAAAATAACAAAAACACACAAAGAGAGATAGAGGAGTATGGCAAGTGGTGTTTGAATAAGAAAATGGCAAATAGCTGGATGATCTGAATTTGACCACAATATATTTATATTATCGGTTAAAAACATCAAATAATTAACACAATCTTATCAAAATCAGCTTTAACTAGTGTATTTTTACATTTGAGGTTAAAATAAAGCAAAAGAAAGTTTCAAACATGTAATTCACCCATTAACCACCACAATGGTTATGGTTAAATGGTTTTGAATTTGAATTTTCTTGCTCAACTAAAACTATGAAGGTTAAGAGAGAGTAATTAATTAGCTTATATTTCTCTATAGTTACGTTCCAATGCTTCAGGTTCTAATGGTTGGATCCTTATAATGGTTTCCGGAACTGGTAACACAATTGGTTGTTGTGACTCAACAATCTTCTGACAAGTTTCAAGAAGGCATTGTCTACACTTGGGACACGATGAGTGTTCTCTTAGCCATTTGTCAATGCAACGAACATGAAAGCCATGGTTGCATTTAGGCAAAATGCGCACCTTCTCACCTTTTGTGAATTCTGAGATACATATCACACATTCTGTATCTAAACTTGGCAGTTTCAACTCAGTTGAATATTTCACTATAGGAAATGTCTTGAGAGCTTTTTTCTTGATACCTTTGTTGACCAATTCTGGAGAATGATTGCTACTTGAATTCAAAGAAGAGTCATTGTTGATGGCTATATTTAAAAATCTCAAGGCACACCTAATGATGAAGTTTAATACAAGTGAACAAATAAGAGCACACAATAGAACCGCAAGTATCATTACAGCATTTGCATCAAATTCACGAACTCCAAAATATGAGTCAGTTGAGTTGTGATTACTTGTAGAAAGAGAGGAGTTTGTTAATGATAGATGACCAATTGAGTCTTGGAAGAGTAACCTTCTTGTGTGGGATTCCACAAGAACCTCATGGAAGAGTTCTGAAGTAAAGGAAGTAGAAGCATACATGTTTTTTGTTAGGGAACTTAACTTGATGAGTTAGTTAATTATAGCTTGATGGTGGTTGTTATGTTTGTCTTATAGATAAAAGACTATATATAGAGAAGTTATATAGTATATAGTTGGATATGGTATCTTGCTTTTTTATTAAAGTTTGAAGAAATTAATTACTTGATGCCTAGTTGCTTGTTACTTGAATTAAATCAATGACTATATGATTATATGAATGCTCTACACGTCTAGCTCTTATCTTGAAAACTTATGGATGCATAATTCCTTTCCTCGTTCATAATACTATATGTGTATAATATATTATTATTATTATTATTGCTGCCCCCTCGCCTAGTTACTCTATTAAAATATTAATATGTTTGGATCCGAAATAAATCCCTTTTGTAATATGAAATTAATTGTTTTACAATGTTCATGCAAGTTGTTAGATTGCAATATTTTTGCATTAAGAAGTCGTGGTTCCTAATTAAAGCGAGGTATTTTAAATGACAAGAATAGAACAAATTGGCAAAATGTTTAAGCTTAATTAATTTGATCTGAAATCTCATAATACTATTTGTCTACAGCTGTAGTACTTTAATGCTGAAAGTGCTTGTGGAAAGGGCTCTTTTTATCTTTGGCTTTTTATCTTTGATTTGTTTAGCTTTGCTTCGATTATAACATGTTGGAGTAGGGCACATAGTGTGATTAGTAACCGCGGAAGACAAAATAGTTGCAATAAGGTCTTGTTTTTTTTTTTTTTTTTGGTCTTGTATGTAGCATTAGTACAAACAAGTACCACTACTTGGATCCGTATCTTGATGGGTTGGATCTCACTATTGTTTATTGGCACTCACATTCTGTGAGAGATAAGAGAGAAAGAGACAACAGTTAGTTGAACAGCTAGATTATATATATATATTAAAGTTGTATTTATTTAGATTAGCTTGTTTCTTATAGCTCATGGTGCCCTATAAAGATCAACAAATTGATCATCATGCATATGCTGTGTCTTCATATTGGATTTAAATTATAGGGGTGTCGGTTAAATTACTCTACTGATTCCTTATCTATTTGGAGTTATTTTAAGTAGATTCTTGAATTTTAAAATTTTATAATTAGACCCCTAAATTTGTTAAAAGTTATAATTAAGTCCCTTAAAAGAAAAAGTGAATTAGATTCATATACTTTTAAATAATTAGTCATGTAACATGCTAAATGACATAACTTTATACGTACGTCGATCTTACATCAATTAGATATAACAAAATTCAACAAATAATAATGCTATTTAGTATAAATAAGATGATACGAAATTAAATGGAATGAAATGTTACATTTATTTTTATTGTATCTTCTATCTTTTTTATTTTATTTAACACTACGCGAAAAATAATATTTTACAGCGTTTTTTCAAAAAATTAAGCGTTGTAGTATCTAGCGCTGTAAAAAGATACAAAATCGTTCTTTAAAATAAAAAGCATTGTAAATCTCTTCTAAAAACGCGATGTTTGTTGTATTAGTTTTACAGCGCTTTTTTAAAAAAATGTTATAATAAGTGCATTCCTTTATTTCAATTAGATCTCTTTCTGGGATTATATCAACAATCTCCTTCATAAATCGCAATATACAATATCCGCGTCCATGTTATTAGTTTGACAAGAGCACTATAAAATAAAACATATAAGTCAATAAATATTTGTGCATTGATTGTTAATGAAATTTTAAAAGCATATATTTCAAACATTTATTGGAATCCATTTGATTTATTTGATTTTTGCTTCGACACTGTAGCACCCATTTGAGCTCGGAAAACTTGTAAAGCACTATCAAATAAATGTGATTATTAGCATTAACAAACACATTATATATATATATATATATGTAAGAAATAAATGAATACAATATCTGAAGAGTGCGAAGATATATGTAGGGTTCATAGGGTTATAGTTTCGTTTAAGAAGGAACGGCGAGAATGCGCATAAATACGAACGGTTCGTAGGACAGACTAAGATTTGCAATGAGAAGGATAATGAAGAGGAGAAGGACACTGAAGTGTAGTGAAGTTTATGTAATAAAGAAGAAACTGAAGCGTTTTATTGTTATATATAAACACTTTTTTAAAGAGCGCGTTGTAAAAGACCTCCTTAAAAGCCTTTTACAACACTTTTTTAAAGAGCGCTATAAAAGATATCCTTATTTTATTTTTTAAAAGCCTATTACAACGCTTTTTTAAAGAGTGTCGTAAAATACTTCCTTATTTTGTTTTTTAAAAGTCTATTACAGTGTTTTTTTAAAAAGCGCTGTAAAAGACCTCCTTATTTTATTTTTTAAAAGCCTATTACAACGCTTTTTTAAAGAGCGCTATAAAAGATTTCCTTATTTTATTTTTTAAAAGCCTATTACAACGCTTTTTTAAAGAGCGCTGTAAAAGACCTCCTTATTTTACTTTTAAAAGCCTATTACAACGCTTTTTTTAAAGAGCGCTGTAAAATACCTCTTTATTTTATTTTTTAAAAGCCTATTACAACGCTTTTTTAAAAAGCGCCGTAAAAGACCTCCTTATTTTATTTTTTAAAAACCTATTACAGTGCTTTTTTACATGCCTTTTAAAGCGCTTGTCCAAAAGTGCCGTAAAAGACCTTCTTATTTTTTTTTAAAAGTCTTTTACAACGCTTTTCCAAAAAGCGCTCTAATAGGTCCTTTAATTATGTGAAAGCACAAGTCTTTTACCGCGCTTATAAAAAAAGCATTGTTGTATCATCCGTTATTTTTAAAATATTATACAATAACGGTTGTATTTAATAAGCGCTATAAAAGAAACGCTATAAAATATCATTTTTGGCGTAATGTAATTTTATTTTAATTAAAGTTCTATTTTGCTCCATTATTGTAAAATAGAGGCTATAATGTCACGCTTTGCAGTGTTCACGGTCTACATCATAACAGAGTTATTGGTAGCCATTGTTGATTGGTTCCATCTCAGAGTAATGGTTGGATTTGAGTGTGATATATACCTCTTGCTTCTATTATGTAATTTCTTCTGCATATCTTTTTAACCAAAATTATTCAACACGTTGAATGCTTAGTAATTCTTCCGTTACGTATCAAGAAACATGCGTAAGATTCAATATACTATATATACCTCATTCTTATTTGATAAAAACTAAAAGTATAAATTGAATGAATTAAACCAAAATGAGGGAAGGATTTATATGACAAAACTAACAACTCTTCAAAATGATAAAATTAATAGCAGAAAGTTAAAAATAGAAGACCAAAATTGAGTTAACTAAACGCGAGTCTTAATAGTTTTTACATCATCATTTTAAACGGAGTCAACCTTTTTGAGTTTCTTGAACTTTAGGCTTTGAAATTGAGAATTAGTTATTGATTTAACATAGTCATTATACACACGTAGATCCAAAGAGGAAAATGGAGAATTGAAAAGTAAAAATAAATCAATGATAATTTTCTAAATAAAATTTTAAAAGAATTAATGTAACTGAGTAATTAGTTATGATATCATATTATTATTTTTAATAAAAATATTTGATGAGAGAAAAGTATAGAAAATTATGATATAAAATTGTATTAATAATGATAATCAATTATATGAACAGTACAACTGATTAGTGTGAGTATCTAATGTAACTAATTAACTAACTAGTGTATCTAATAGAAGTGATTAAGAGAAAGTAGTTAAATAGCTTAATTATATCTCCCTATAATTTCGTTCCAAGGCTTCGGGTTGTAATGGTTGAATCCTTATAATGGTTTCTGGCACTGGCAATACAGATGGTTGTTGCGACTCGACAATCTTGTGACAAGTTTCAAGAAGACAGTGTCTACATTTGGGACATGATGAGTGTTCCTTTAGCCATTTGTCAATGCAACGAACATGAAAACCATGGTTACAATTAGGTAAAATGCGCACTTTTTCACCATTTTTGAATTCTGAGATACATATCACACACTCTGCGTCTAAACTCGGTAGTTTCAACTCTGTCGAGTATTTTACTATGGTGAATGTCTTAAGAGCTTTCTTCTTAATACCTTTGTTCACCAATTGAGGTGAATGGTTGTTGCTATAATTTGAAGAAGAAGAAGAAGAAGAGTCATTGTTGATGGCTACATTTGAAAACCTAAAGGCACACCTTATGATGGAGTTTAATGCAAGTGAACAAACAAGAGCACACAATAGGACTGCGAGTATTGTTACAACATGAGAATCAAATTCACTAACTCCAAAATATGAGTCTGTTGTTGAATTGTGCTTGTTTGTGGAAACAGAGGAATTGGTTAATGTTAGATGATCAATTGGATCTTCGAATAGTAACCTTCTTGTGTGTGATTTCACAAGAACCTCATGGAGGAGTTGTGAAGTAAAGGAAGTAGAAGCATACATGTTTTTTTGTTGATGAGATAGTTAATTGTAGCTTGAAGGTTGTTGTTATATTTGTCTTATAGATAAAGACTATATATAGGGAAGTTATATAATATATGGTTGGATATGGTATCTAGCTTTATAATAAAGTTTCAAATTAACTATATATATATATATATATATATGGTGGCTAGTTGCTTGTTACTTAGATTAAATTAATTATTACTATATGAAATGCTCTACACGTTTGGCTCTTATCTTTAGAATTGTACTACTAATGCATCATTTCTCATACATGCGCTACTTACTATATGTGAGTAACATATTTTGGTTGCCCACTCACCTAGCTACTATATTATAATTAATATGTTTGGATCCGAAACAAATCTCTTTTTGCAATATGAAATTAGTTGTTTTACAATCTTCATGCAAGTTGTTAGATCGTAATATATTTGCATTAAGAAAGCGTGGTTGCTAATTAAAGCGGGGTATTGTTAATGACAACAATAGAACATATTGGCAAAATGTTTAAGCTTATAATTTGATCTGCAATCTCATAATTAATACTATTAAGTCTATTACAGCTATAGGGCTTTTATGTTGGTGGGAAAGGACTCTATTTTTCGTTTATTGATTTGTTTAGCTTCTTAATTTGCTTTCATTATAACATACTAAAGTACTTAAGAACACAATCAATAGTAACCATAGAAGACTTATTAACCATTATAGGAGCAGTGACAAACTAATATAAGTTTTATGGGCGAATTAAATATTAAAAAAGAAAGCTTTTTTAAAATTAAAATATTAAATTTAACTTTTTTTTGACTAAATTAAACTTAACTTATTAGCTTAAAAATTGACAATAATTTTTACTTAGTTAAATAGAATGTAAATTAAATCATCACAAAATCGATCTATAATTAATTTTGTACTCATAGATAAACTAATATTGTCTTTTTCAACGTGAACAATAAATTATTTACAAGATACTCGTTGCCGTGTGTGTTAATGCGTTTTGTCTTAGTAATTTTCATTGTTTACAAAACTCTCGTTGTAACAAAGAAAAAATATATATTTACCAACCAATTAATAATCTTAATTTTTTTACTAATTTTTGACAAATTAATTTATTTGAGTTATCTAATTGTATATTATTGGGCTAGTTAAATATAAAAATATAATTATTTATTCAAAAAGAAATTATTTTTTGGATCGCCAAGGCCCCTCGTCAAACATCTAGGCTTCGCCCCTATATTATTACTTGAGAGAGATTGTGTGTTCAAATAAGAGTGATTAGTGTAAATTGACCGTAAATGGGTAAAGTATTAAAAATATATATAATTCTATACTAATGCCTTAAATTTTTTAAATGACCGTAAATGGTCATTGAATATTTGGTTCATTGTTAAACTTTGGTAAAATTATTTGAGTTAACAAATTCTTTTATTTTATTTTTATTTTTCTTACTAAATGTGCATAATAAACTTTAAGTAGAGTAGTTTGGTTACAATTAATTATATTAACATATCGACATATGGTAACTTATGAATTTAATCAAAGATTCAAAAATTAATTAGTTAGAGCTATTTAATTAGTTAAAATATCTCTCTTCACCATTCTATCGATTTTTTACAAGATTTTTTAATGTTAATATTTTTTGTCTGATATGTAGTGTAGATTTTAAAGGGGGAAATATGTACCCTAGAGGATAAATCGTGAAATTAATCAAGGATGAATAAAAAATTCATGTATAGTTCAAATGTTCAATCAAATAGTTACATTTTTATACTCTAAAGTAAATTCCTTTAGACGAGTCCAACCTTTTTGATTATAAGTGTCATATTTTCATGGGAATATATATAGAAAACCATGTCATACACCACAATGACATTAAAATTTCAAAGAATTAACCACTATTTGTGGTGCTAATTAACACGACAATAAAGTACAATAATATTCCCGTATGTAGTTTATTATTTTACGCTAACTGGATTATATTATCTCTTACTCAAAATCTTATGTTTGATCTTTCTTGTGTTTTTACGATTTAATATTACACTTTTTTTGGCTTTTATAGGCTCCTTTTCCGTTCTTTTTTTCATTGATTTATTGTGCGCATTTATTGGGTTGGTATTAGATATTACTCCACTTCATTGATGCTTTTACTTTTCCAAACAGGATAAAACTCTTTTATTTTATAATGATTTTTCAAATCGTTAAATCATTAAATACACTAATATACAATAATTAATCTATTTTATAATTAATTGTACAACTAAAAAAATATATATTAAGATTAAAAAATATACAAATATATGTACGAATTGCATGATCTTAATTAATATACTGAAATATATTTTCCGTTATTTTGACAATTCTACTTTGATATAAAAATTAGTTTAATATGACATTATTATAGAGTCATGATTCACATTAGATCATACATCATATGATTTGGATCATGTGGAGATGACATCATCTCATGCTTCAACATGTGCATCATCTCTTGATCATGATGCACGATTGGTCTATGATGAGAGAGTACGAAGAATATTGAGAAACAAATTTTGGTTTCAGATTAGCTACAGAAGATGAATACATGACTAGATTAAAGGCTTAAAAAACACTTTCATGGGTGTTTGGTTCACTTTAAGAGTAATCTTTTTCTAAAAATAGTTAATTTGCATGTTAAATTATCTTTTTGATTTTTTTTATAAATGATACTATGAATTTTTTTTTTGTTTGGAAGAAGATTTTAGGATGGTATCATGCTTGAAATCAGGTATTTTATATATCTCTTAATAGACTTTATAGTCTTTTCTAGCAAACAACAACAAACTTATACTCGATGTTCGATTAAGACTATTGGCCTTCTTATAGAATATTGACGACATAAAATTATTTTTTTGTAGGTGTTTGGAGTTCTTATTTTCCTAAATAAAGCTACAAATAAGTACAATTTTATCTGTGTCTTTGTGGAAATTGATTCGTTTCATAAATTGCATCATAACATTCTAGTGGAATGACATGGTTATATATATTTTTTTAATTTAGAATTCGGAAAATTATTATTATTATTATTATTATTATTATTTTCAATGCATTGGTCATTCTCTAGTGGTATTCAAGGAATAAATTGTGAGGTTTTGATAGAGAAAATTAAATCTGTTGATTTCCGACAAACTAGTGAGTTAAAGGAAGTTAATGTTAGAAACAACCAATGAGCATCAGGAAATCTAATCCTCTTTTGGACTTCATGCATGAAGATTTAATTGAGAATATTAGTTTTAATGTCAAGGATATAATATTAGTTTTGAGGTTGCCTCTCCTAATAAGATTATTCCTATATTGTCAATCAACCATCGTGTATGATTTGTTCAAATGTTGAAAAAATTGTTGTTGCTATCAAACATCTAATAACCAAATGAGTTGACATAATTCAGAGAGAGAGGAGCAACAATGATTCCCTTATATGTGTATTAATTTTTGATATTTGAAGTGATGCATTGGTGAGTAAGAAAATGGTAATAGGTCATAAACTAAAATTTAACAAGCAGATTTGTAAGTTAAATGTTGCACAAGATATACACATCTTAAATAATTTTTAGAGTAAAAATAGTGACGAAAGTGACTCTTGTCATAATCAATTTTAACTAAGAAAAAAAAATCAAAAAATCAAAAGGGCTTGAGTATCTATAATTCTCGTTTTAGGATTGATGTCTCTCAAATTTCATTTTTCTCCTTTTATTTTTGATCTATTTTTAGGTGATAGAAGAATAAAAGAATCATTAACTATTGAATGATTCGGTATTTGGCATGTCGCATATGATAAATTTCATAAAATAAAACATATTTTATATAATATAATTTATTGTGTTAATGTTTATTGCTTTTGTGTGTCATTGACATATTTTCACTAACTATTGTTATAAATATATATATTGTTTTACATGTGCGGAAAAATATATAAAGCATATACACAATTATAAATCAATGAGAAAAATTAATATACTAGTCACATATTAAATTAATGAACTAAATATAAATAAATTTGACTGATATTAATTTTAAAATAAAAAATAATCAAACCATTAATTGTTGAATGATTAACGTTTTACACCTGATATATGTGATTAACTGTATAAATAATGTTTTATACAATATATTAAATTTTGATTGTTTTTACAGAGATGAACTCTTTTTATAAAGTAATCTACATCCCTTGAATGTTTTAGTCAAAATCTATTATACTTAGTTTATATTTCTGTAGTTGCATTCCAAAGCTTCCATGGTTTCTGGCAGGAACAATGATGGTGGTTGCAATTCAACAATTTTCCCTCAAGTTTCAAGAAATCATTTTTTACACTTGGGATGGGACATGATGCATGTGCTTTCAACCATTTGTTGCATTTAGGCAAAATGTGCACCTTTTCATTTCTGAATTATGATATACATATCATACACTCTACATCTAAATTTGATAATTTCAACTGAACATAATATTTGACTATGGAGAATCTTTTAAGAACTTTCTTCTTAATACCTTTATTGACCAATTGAGGTGAATAGTTGTTGCTATAATTCAAAGAAGAGTCGTTGTTGATGGCTATGTTAGAAAACCTTATGATAGAGTTTAATGCAAAGTGAACAAATAAGAGCACATAATAGAACTGCAAGTATCATCACAACATTGAATCAAATTCACGATCTCCAAAATATGAATATGTTGAATTATGGTTGTTTGTGGATATAGATGAGTTGGTTAACTTTAGATGATCAATTGAGTGTTGAAAGAGTAACCTTCTTCTGTGAGATTCCACAAGAAGTTCATGGATGAGTTGTAAGTAAAGTAAGTAGAAGCATACATGTTTTTTGTTGCTCGTTATATTATCCTAGACAGGGGACTATATATAGGGAAATTAATTATATAATATATGGTTGGATATGGTATCTAGCTTTATAATAAAGTTTCAAATTAACTATATATATATATTTGGTGACTAGTTGCTTGTTACTTAGATTAAATCAATTATTACTATATGAAATGTTCTACACGTATGGCTCGTATCTTTAAAATTGTATGGCTCGTATCTTTAAAATTGTACTACAAATGCATCATTTCTCACACATGGTACTTACTATATGTGAATAGGGATGGGAAAAGGCTAGGCCGTCCGTAGGGGCCTATGGCCTAGCTTACTTATAGTCTGACCTGACCTAGCCTATTTATAGTCTATTTATTTAAATAGGTCAGACTCAGGCTTATAAAAAAACCTGTTAGGCCTAACATGCCGCATATATATATTTATTATTTATTAATATTATTAATATTATTAATATTATTTTTTATTATTACATTAATAATATTATTTTCTATTTTAAATTCTATCAATTAAGCAATCACTTACTAATCATTCCATATTCAGTAGTCGTTTCATATTCGGTAGTAGTTATATATTTGGTAGTGGTTTTATATTCGGTAACCGTTCAATTAGTCAATCACTTAGTAGTTGTTCCTTATTTGTTTAAGAAGTAATAATGAATTCGTTTAAAAAAGCTTTAAAAAGGCTTCTAGGCCAGACCAAACTATTAAAAAGGCCAGACTTAGGCCGAAAAAAAAGCTTATGATAAACCATAGGCCAGGCTTAGGCCGAAAAAATAATTGTAGGCTAGGCTCAGGCCTTTCAAAGCCTGGCCTGGCCTATTCCCACCCCTATATGTGAATAACATATTTTGGTTGCCCACTCACCTAGCTACTATATTATAATTAATATGTTTGGATCCGAAACAAATCCCTTTTTGCAATATGAAATTAATTGTTTTACAATGTTGATGCAAGTTGTTAGATTGCAATATTTTTGCATTAAGAAGTGGTGGTTCCTAATTAAAACAGGGTATTATTGTAAATGGCCGCAATAGAACAAATTGACAAAATGTATAACTTTAATTTGATCTGCAATCTCATAATACTATATTTGTCTACAGCTGTAGTACTTTTATACTGAAAGTGCTTATGGAAAGGGATTTTTACATTTTTTACATTATTAATTTGTTTGGCTTCTTTTTTTTTTTGTCCGTATTTGTTTAGTTTCTATAATATTGATGTAGAGCTAATGTTGTGTGATCGCAACCCGAAATATATATAGTTTATTGTTT
>JBBPBT010000036.1:6956921-6980605 GCA_037974875.1 Cicer bijugum
AGGAAAATGTTTACTAAAATTGACACATTAATGTTATTATTATTATTATTATTATTATTTTTAGTTTTAAGATTGAATAGTAAAAAAATTTACACACAAATGTAAGGTTGTATATGTTGGAATTCGATATTCAACTTAATAATATTGAATTAAGTCTTATATATTTTAATGTTATTATTCTAAGATTATTATTTAATTAAGAAAAATGCTAACAAATATCCCATTAATATATGTTAAAAAATTAAATATGAAATATAATGGTTAGAGTAATACTTTTCTAGATGTATATACTCTTTATAATTTGGATTGTATGTAATTTAAATATATTATGTTTTGTATTTTAATTTTTGTTGTTTGATTTTTGATTTATTGTCAAATTTACTTTAATAAAATTATCATTGGTGTGAAAAAAAAAATATTCAAGAGACTCATCAAATTTAAAGTTATAACATGTCTCAATAAAAAATACTTATTTACCAACAAAATTTTGAACTCGTAAATTTGTGTAGTATGAGTAAACTCGTGGGCCCATAGTTGGCATTATTGATGATTTCTTATACAGTTTACAACTTGTTTGGATCCGCATGCATACATAGTCATCCCACCTCATGGCCGATTAACATTCTAATTTGTAGCTTTACCTTAACTCTTTAACTTGTACTACTAGTAGCTTTAACGTGTAGCAGCACTATGTAAAAATTAACTTATACATGGATGGAATTAGTATTGTTCAAAAAATAAATCAATACAAAATAAACTTAAAAAACTTAAACATAAATTGAGTTAAACTCAAAATATCTAAGCAGAAATTAAATTGAACTTAAACGATCAGATGTATATTTTTGGGTTAATAATAACCCAATTACTATACATGTTTAATTATACTTTACGATGGTTCATGTCATTATCTTATTTTCCACATATTAGGTGCAAGACTCAAGTAGAGATCTTAACCTCTTTCCATATTCTAGACTACTATTACTAAAATTCATTTATTTCATTTAAGCTTGTGGAGGCAATTTTGTTATTACAATTTCAGTAATGATTAGAATTTGAATATTTTAGATTCAACATTAGGTTCTCTCTCTCTATATAGTCAGTACTAAAAAAAAGTTTATAGCAAGGAAAGAGCATCTATGTGAGTGAGTCTTTGCTCTTTACTTCATTATCTGACATGAATATGATGGATTATGAGCAATTTGATTACTCATTTACCCCTCCCTGCATAAATCAGCTGCATGAGTGTACCTTAGAAAATTCATCACCATTCCAAACAGAACATCTCTTATCTCCAAATACAATCCTAGATGAAATATTGTTTGATAATACAATCCTAGATGAAATCTTTGATCAAAATTCCATAGAAGGATTGCTACAGCAACATAAAAACCACGACTTCAATATCGTAAATCATGAAGAGACAATAATGGCTCTAGGGAATGAATTGTGTCAGGAGAAAGGCTGCGAAAATGTGTTTGTTTCGATGGAAACAGATTCTTATTGGAAGGAAGTTCAAGAAGAGTTAATGGAAGAGACTAGTTTAGTTGATCTTTTACTGACAGGAGCTGAAG
Source organism: Cicer bijugum (assembly GCA_037974875.1). Classification (NCBI taxonomy): domain Eukaryota; kingdom Viridiplantae; phylum Streptophyta; class Magnoliopsida; order Fabales; family Fabaceae; genus Cicer; species Cicer bijugum. Next base: position 6,958,493 of record JBBPBT010000036.1, read on the forward strand.
CTGTTGAAGCTCAGAACTTTAATCTTGCTTCTGACATAATTGAGAAACTAAACAATGCTTCATCTTTGGAAAATGGAGATAATAGTTTATTGAAAAGGTTGGCTATTTTCTTTACAAAGGGTTTGTATTATAAAACTACAAATGCTCCTGAATTCCATTGGGATCATGTTTCTACACAGACAAAAAGTTTCTGTGTGTTTCAGATACTTCAGGAGCTTTCACCCTATGTAAAATTTGCTCATTTCACAGCGAACCAAGCGATTTTCGAAGCTACGAAAGGTGTTAACGATGTTCATGTCATTGATTTTGACATCATGGAAGGAATCCAATGGCCATCATTGATGGTTGACCTTGCAATGAGGAAGAACACTACTTCCCTTAGAGTAACAGCAATCACAGTGGATCAGCAAAGTGCAGCCTCAGTTCAACAAACAGGAAGACGGCTCAAAGAGTTTGCGGATTCAATCAATTTTCCATTTGTGTTTGATCAGACGATGATGGCAGGCGAAGAAGATTTTCGAGGAATTGAACTCGGTCACACAGTTATTGTCAATTGTATGATACACCAGTGGATGCCTAACAGGAGTTTCTCATTGGTCAAAACTTTTGTTGATGGTGTTATCAAATTATCACCAAGGCTTGTTGTTTTAGTTGAAGAAGAATTGTTTAATTTTTCTAGACTCAAATCTATGTCCTTTGTGGAGTTCTTCTGTGAGGCTTTGCATCACTATATTGCACTTTCTGATTCACTTGTTAGTACTCTGTTGAGTAGTCATAAGATGGAGTTAAACCTTATAGAGAAAGAGGTCTTAGGGGTTAGAATCTTAGACAGTGTAAGACAGTTTCCTTGTGAAAGAGAAGAGAGGATATTGTGGGAAGAAAGGTTTTATTCTTTGAAAGGGTATAAACGTGTTGGTATGAGTACATGTAATATTTCACAGGCTAAGTTTTTAATTAGCTTGTTTGGTAAAGGGTATTGGGTGCAATTTCAGAACAGTAAGTTGGCTTTGTGTTGGAAGTCAAGACCTTTGACTTCAGTTTCAATCTGGGAACCAACAGCTTATATGAGTGATAAGGTCAAATAGATTGATTTTAGTTTATTTTTTTGTTTGTCAAATTTGTTTTCAATTTTTTAAATTGTTGAGATGATTTTATGGGTTATGGATGGATAAGTGGTGTATTGTGGTTGTAGGTTTCTTCATTCATTTTGATGAATGGAATGCAATTATGGGATATTTCAATATAACTGTACATATATTTCAATGCTTTTCCTATAGCTCGATATCAGCAACATATTCCTTTAAGCATGTCAATATGTTGCTGATAGATATTATACAAGATGTAATCATAAATGAAAATAGTCAAGTTTAACTGAAGTTCAAATGTTTGTCTTTAATTTGTTGGAGCTCCATTTTGTAGTAGAAACCCCATCAACAATGAAAGACCGCATCGACAACAATGGAGACAAGAAACTTGTGGTTCTTTGCCGATGGAGGAATATGAAGTATCTGTGTGGCTTGCTTGTTTAATTTTGTAGTATTCATCCGACTTCATCCAAAGGGGTGGATTAAATCTTCATTCAATCCCCCTATTCCCCATTTTTAAACACTCTATTCAACATAATAGAGTACCAGACTTATCATACGGCTATTTGACCAAAGATAAAGTCTCTAATCAAACTTCCTAGCTACTTTGAAACAAAACATTTAACATATTAAATGAGGAGTTACATTTAACAAAATTACAACATGAGAGGATCAATTCTCCACATCCAGAGGGTCCATTTTTTGACCCTTTTAATAGAGGACCATGTTATATAGACACTCTTTCATGGTATGGATTAAATAGTCATAGCTACCAGATATAGCTCAACTGGATTAAAATAGTCACAGGCTCATAGATACCTGAAAAGGGAGCTTGATTTCAAAGCAAATTGGCACCGAATGGAAGCAAATAAGGAACTGAAAATTTTCAGAGTAAAAGCTGCAAGTGTTAACTGTACAATAAGACAGATGAGTTGTGCGAATTTTTGCCTAGTTTATGTTCAAAAAGTTGTTGCTGCCAGAAGAAAGACAAGAACCATACATGAAACACTTTGAATGGTTTCAAGATTTCTGATAAAATGCCGAGAGCAACATATCCTTAATTACCAGCATACCACCTAGCACTCGGTGGTGGTGACACAACACCGAGAGTTTACAAATTACTGCAACTTAGCAGTCTGCAAGATGGATACACTTTAACAGTTCAAAAGAACCACCCAGTTTATTATATTGACCAATTGTCTGCTGAAATTAGCATGCAACCATTACATAAGCCATAACAATTCAAAGCGAGACAAGGCATGAGAGACGGTGTTTAATCCTTTTTGCAGTTAAGTAACTGATAGGACTATGTATAATACTCCCTTTATTACTGCCATTCAGTATAAGAGACCGTGACAAGGAAACTTCCAAGAGAACAAATGTGACCAACAGACAAGCATTGCAGACTTGGTAAAAGCTTTTAATAATGGAAAAGCCAAATACACTGATGTAACCAGGAAAAAGATGTATACAGTGCTTTGTTATCGGGAAGTAGAACAATTGACAGAAATTATGCCAGCAAAAAAAGTCAATTAAGATTACTTAAGTTAGAAAAAGTATCAAAGCAACCAAGGAGTTGCTACCACATGACATGCCCAAACTTTCATCTAACCCAAGTAAAGGGGCACAACTAAGGAATCAGCCCATGTTTGAAACGGTAAGCAGACAATAGGAATAGGAAGTTCCATTGCACACATTTTCACCAACCAATATAGATGCATTTCACAAGATAAAACTGCATAGATCACATAATAGGACAATGAAATGGAAGGCTCTCCATCTGAAGCATTCTTGACAGTAGAGTAAAATCAATGATAAAATAACTACACTAGGGACATGTTTGGCAACAAGGGGAGCCAAAATAATTATAAAAAAAAAAACTAAAAAGGACCCAACATGCACAACCAATCAATCATTCTGTAAAAAAAGTTCAAAGGGAAAGAATTCATATCTCAGAAAATGGGCACAACTTCACATATCTCAACAATCGGCAATTTCAAAGCTAAATCAACACAATAACAACAAAGGCACAATAACCTTTTATGATTCGCAGTCACAGCAATGCCATTATGTCTGGAATTCTGGATCAAGTAAACATATATTTTCACTATAAAAATATTCTGAATACATCTTGTTCATTCTATTTATTCAATGAAGTTACACAAATAGATTTCACATGTTAACTTAATAATGACAAATAGAGCCTATCTAATCCAAAAAGAACAAACAAAGTATGACTCATCAACACAATTCATAACTCAAATAACTAAGAATAAAAAATAAAATAAAAATCCGCACGAGTTACATATTCATCAATCCATATAGCAAGAAATCAAATCTTATAAAATTTTGAATCTACACATCGGATGAAGATTTTGCATTCCGAAACCCTTTCTTCAATTCAGTAATTCTTTTCATACAAGCTGCTTTGGATTTTCCCGGAACAGCAGCAGCAACTTTCTCCCATCTCATTGCTGCATCTTTCGGAAACGCTTTCAAAGCATTCAACAAAGCAATGTCTTCACCGGAACTCCAACTACTTTCAACTTTCTCAGCATTCGCCAATTCACCTTCTTCAATAACTCTCTTATCCACCGCTTTTCTCTTCTTCAGAAACTGTTCATACGAATCTGAATCGTCAACCTTCTTCTCCCCTAGCTCCTTCGACTTCTTTATCACGTTCTCCGTCTTGTGCCTCCCGTTAAACGCTCCCGCTATCGCTTCCCACCTTCCCGGTTTCCCCACGGGATGTTTCACCATCTGCTTCTTCAGAATCTCAATGTCATCTTCATTCCATTCCTTCTCATCCTCCTCCACCGCGGCCGCCGTCAATGCCACTCCGTTTCCGTTTCCGTTTCCATTTCCTCTGCGATTCTCAGATGCACCTCCGTTAGAAACTATTTTTGCCGGTACAACAACGGCGGATGACTCCTCCGATCTACGCGGCTTGGATCGGCGCTGCGGAATCCTTTCCGCAGTTGATGTCTCTTGATCGGGGAAATTGACGACGTGACCACGGCCGACGCGGATATCTCCGCCAGTGATGGAAATAGGTGCGAAAGGACCGATGAGGATAGAGAGTGAGAACCATAAGAGAATCGATTTGAAAGGTTCGGATTGGAAGACGAAGAAAGCGAGAGCGAAGAAGATTGAAGAGAGTGAAACGGTTACGAAGAGAAACGGTTTCGTTGGTTTCTCGTAAGGCTGTGATTCAGTGACCGCGTGTGCACCGGACTGAAACAAGAACTTCGGTTTCGCGTCTTCGTCTAAGAATTCCATTCTCACAATCACAGATTTCACAGTCTTACTTCTGCGTTTACCGTGAAAAAATAAATGAAAAGGAAATGTAAAACGCCGTCGTTTAGTTCTAATCTAATTTTTATTGGGCCGGTTATTGGGCCTAATTTTATATTTTGTTCGGGTTCAAATCCCAATACCACATGGCTTGGCGGCGATGTGATGTGGATGAAAATGACACGGGAACAGAGATGATGATTGAAATGGATAAGTATAAATAGAGAGAGTCGTTTATTCGTTTTAACTTTTCGTTTCTTTCGTTTCTGTTTTTAGAAGTTCATGATGAGGTGTTTTCTCTCTTGCTCCCATTAGGGTTCTATTTTCTCTCACAAGGGCTTGCTTTACAGGTAAAAAAAAGACAAAAATTAATAATAACATTAATGTCTAATTATTGTGACTGGAACTAAGTGCATTGTTGAAAATTGAAATTCATCCTGTCGATTTGTTTTTGAGTTTTTGAATCTGGTTTTATTCTGATTGTGATTTACTTAGTTCAATTATGAATGCTACTATTTGTTAGAATTTTGACACCAATCGTTGTTCAATCATTGTTCGTTGATTATTTTGATTTCAATGGCGGATTATGATTAGTGCTGTGTTGACCTAGCTTGATTGTATAGATGAGTTTGGCCGGCACGGAAAGCTCGGAAGAGGGTGCAGGGCATCCGGAGCCGCCTGATCCTGATGTTCTCGAAATTGATCCTACTTGTCGCTACATCAAGGTAATGCAATTGGTTATGATTTTAATTTATACTGTTTTTTTTATTTGGGGATAAATTAATAAAAATGAACTAGGCTGATTCTGCTTTTTGCTTCTTTAACAGTATAAAGAAGTGATCGGCAAAGGAGCCTTCAAAACTGTGTATCCATTATTTTTCGCTTTCTTAACATATAGGAGTATGTTTCTTATTTTAGTTATATTTGGACTTATGTAGAGCAGCCCTACATTTGTAAGATGATTTTTTGTTTTATCATTTTTAATGCGGAGCAAAGTTTAGAACATAATACAATGCATTTTGCTGTTAAGATAAAGAATAATTTTGTTAATGGAGTTGATCTGTTTCAATTTCAAGGTGTATATGTTTTCCATAATTTGTGATTAATCAGTTACAGGGCATTTGATGAGGTCCATGGAATTGAAGTTGCATGGGGCCAGGTTCAGATTGATGAGGTGTTACAGTCACCGGGTGACTTAGATAGGCTATACTCGGAAGTGCTTCTCTTAAAATCGCTGAGGCACAATAACATAGTAAAATTCTACAATTCTTGGATCGATGACAAGCGCAAGACTGTTAATATGATTACTGAGCTATTTACCTCGGGTAGCCTCAAACAGTATGTCCAATATCCCATTCATATGTATCATTAATTTCTTTGTGCCTTTTATTTAATTGTGAGATCAACCATTCTGTTAGTGGATGCAATGCATGATTTAGGTATCGCAAAAAACACAAGAAGATTGACATGAAGGCTGTCAAAAGATGGGCAAGACAGATTGTAATGGGTTTAAACTACCTCCACAGTCATAACCCACCAATTATACATAGAGACTTGAAATGTGATAATATATTTATCAATGGTCACCAAGGAGAAGTTAAAATTGGAGATTTGGGGCTAGCGACTTCCTTGACAAAGGCTAATGCCAAGAGTGTTATCGGTATACATAGCGACTTCTTTTTCCGACTAATATATGTTAATCCTTGTATAGTCAAATCATAAATAATGTTTTTATACAATCCCATAGCGCCAGGAATAGCAGTAGACCCTTTTTATTGCTGCTTTGTCATGTTGCTGTTTATTTCCGTACCTGTTATATTTACACCTATGATATCCTGGTAGGAACTCCGGAGTTTATGGCCCCTGAGATGTATGAAGAAAATTACAACGAATTAGCTGACATATATTCATTTGGAATGTGCATGCTTGAGTTGGTGACTTCTGAGTATCCTTACAGTGAATGCAGAAACTCGGCACAGATATACAAGAAGGTTTCATCTGTGAGTATTGTGGTATTTTCAGTGTTCTTTCTTGTGCAGGCTATTAATGGATTATATCGTCATTCACAATATATCATTCTGCAGGGTATAAAGCCCGTTGCTCTTTCTAAAGTGATGGATCCAGAGATAAAATCCTTCATTGAGAAATGTCTTGTTCCAGCATCCCAAAGATTGTCGGCAAAGGATCTTCTGATGGATCCCTTTGTTCAAGTGAATGGTTCAACAAAAAGCATTTCTTTTCCATTGCCGGATCTTGTCTTTCGCAAATTGGGAGCCACTGAAAACAGATGTATGATGTCAGAAGGTCCTGCTAGTGCACGTATTGGGGCCATTTCTATGGATCTTGGTGACACTAATGAGCTTCCTGTAATTACTGTACTTGATAATTCCACAGTTGATGCATCATGTTCTCGAAGTGTTGAAATACGAAGGTTGAAGGGAGGTGATACCTTCTTTCTAAAAGGTGATGGAAATGATGAGAACTCTGTATCATTAGTTCTGCGGATAGCTGATCAAAGTGGTCAGTATAACTTATAGCTCATTCCAACTCTTTAATGACTATTACATTTGTTGGCAGAATGTTACATTCTTTGCCATTTATATGCAGGACAAGCAAGAAATATCCATTTCATCTTCTACCTTGACAGTGATACTGCTGTCTCAGTTTCAAGCGAAATGGTTGAGCAACTTGAACTTGCTGATCAGAATGTAAAATTTATAGCTGAGTTAATCGATTTGTTGTTGATGAATTTGGTTCCTGAATGGAAACCTTGTGTAGCAATTGATAATTTGGTTTCTGTAAATGGTAAATGGACTAATGCTAGCCAACAACGTTATGCGGAGTTGGCTAAAGACAAAGGAAACTCAAAACATTATGCTGAAAATGTGGCTGAAGATGCAGGTCCCTCAACCTCATTTGGAAGATTGGCTGCAAAAGGGAGCGTCGACAATATGGATTTGTGTTCTGAGATGTCCTATGCTTCTGCAACATCAGACATCAATGATAAGTTTTCTATGGTTTCATTTATGTCTGCTGAATCAGGATTTGATGAAGTGAGTCGTAGCTCGTTTGCATCTGAAACTGGGGCAGCAATTGATTGTAGAAGCAAGTTTTTAGACACGGGAAGCAGCAGTGTGATGAGCATCTCAAGTTATCCCATCAGTGTTTCCTCCTTGTCTGAACCTGATGATGAGTTGAGAGCAGAGTTAGAAATGATTGAACAGAAATATCAAGAGGCAATTAGCGAGTTATCCAGAAGAAGAAACCTGGCCATCGAGGAGATTAAAAAGAGAATTTCAGAGAAGATAGTATCATAGAATGATTTCAGTAGACTCTTTTCTTTTTTTGAGTACAAATTTTGGTATTTTACTACTATTTCTTTTTGTTTGGGGGCATAGAAGAATTTACTAGTCTTTTTAATAGTTACCTTTTATGTCCCCTGCTCTCTTCATACCCGTGAAGAGACAAATGTAAATACAGCGCAGTGGAGGAGAATGTTCTTTTATTGTGGCAAGGTGTTTTTCTTTCCAAATGGTTTATTGAAGTTATTCTTGACACCGTGCAACTATTGTACATGAGTCTTACAAAACTTTTAAATTAGCGAACATGTCAAATTAAACTTTGAAAAAAGTATGTAACCACTAATAAAATATATTTAATTCGTAAAATTTGAGATTGGACTAAATTTATTTTTAAAAAAATTGTGAATTGTGATAATCTATTTCTTGTTAGTTATTTCATTAGTTTTAGTTTGTAGGTTATAATTTGTTCTTTCATTTTTATATTAATCTGGTATATTCAATTAGAGTCTAAGTCATTTACCATCTTGTATAATTATATATAGTTTTATATAGTAATATTTACCGTATTTTCTAAAATAAAACAAAAAAAATAGAAATATCTTAATATATTACTATATATGAATTAAATATTTTTTAAATTGTTTACAAAAATATATTCTTATACCATTAAAGATATAGAATGGAGATAGTGTTTTTTTTATAAATTTTTTGGTATTTATACATTTAATAGTTGTATTTTTTATAAAAAAAATTGATAAATATTAATATAAATTTATACATGATTGTGAAACAATGTGTTCGAACGTCAAATTTATCAATATCCATGTATGACAAGGAGTGTTAATACACATATTCTATGCATATGGATTTTAATTAATAAAAAGAGTATGTATTTTCGTTTTTTTCATCGTCGTAAAAGAGCGTGTTTTTTATCTGTTTTTTTAAGAATAAGAATACAAGAAGAGAGACTCCTATCAAAAATAGAGAGCAAGAATAGTTAGTGTGTTTTGGCGGGACGAAGCAAAATTCATTTAAACCTTGAAGAGACAGTGTCGCGGGAGCAACATTTACCCTCCCAATTCCAACCCCACAAAACAACCGAGAGTTTCACAGAATCCCCAACGACACCGTCTACCGTCGTTTCGATATGGACTCGGAGCTAAAGTCAGCGAAATCCGCTTTTCGGAACGCCAAAGCAGAGGGTAACCGCCGTGAGGAAGCACGTTGGGCTAACGTCATCAGCGACATACTTAAAAACAAAGGAGAATACGTCGAAGCTCTCAAATGGCTCCGAATCGATTACGACGTTTCTCTCAAACACTTACCTGAGAAACACTTGATCCCAACTTGTCAATCACTCGGCGAGATCTATCTCCGTCTCGAACGTTTCTCCGATGCCCTAACTTACCAGGTCAGTATTCATAACTTCACACTATGAATCAAACCAAAACCCTAACTCATGCGTTTTTTTTATAATTATTTTTATTTAATTTATGGATTGTAGAAAAAACATTTAGAGCTAGCGAGAGACGTAAACGACATCGTTGAGCAACAAAGAGCGAGCACGCAGCTAGGTCGAACATACTATGAACTGTTTTCGAGATCGGAACATGATCACAATTCGATTCGCAATGCGAAGAAGTATTTCAATTGTGCTATGGATCTTGCAGTTACCCTAAAAAAGAATCCACCTAATAATAAATCATCATTTCTTAAGGAATATATTGATGCTTATAACAATATAGGCATGCTTGAAATGGATCTTGATAATTTGCACGAGGCGCAGAAGATTCTCACTTGTGGGTTGGAGATTTGTGATGAAGAAGAGATTAGTGAGTATGATGACGGACGTAGTAGGTTACATCATAACCTTGGGAATGTTTATATGGAATTGAGAATGTGGAATGAAGCTAGGAAGAATATTAAGAGGGATATTTTGATTTGTCATAAAATTGGACATTGTCAAGGGGAAGCCAAGGGATATATTAATCTTGGTGAAGTGCATTACAGGAATCAGAAGTATGAAGAAGCACGGTCTTATTATGAGAAAGCGCTTGCTTTGGCGAAGTCGTTGGAGGATGAAGATGCTTTGGTCAGACAGATTAATCAGAATATTGAAACTGTTAAAGAAGCTGTTAAAGTTATGGATGAAATCAAAAGAGAAGAGCAGAAACTTAAAAAACTCAAGAGGGAAATGGCTACTGCTAAAGGGACACTGCATGAGCGCAAGTGTCTGCTGCAGCAAAATGGGTCTCTGGAACTCCTTGTTGAGAAAGCAAGGATGATTTCTGCATGGGAGAAGGTATCAATGTTACCTTTGCATTTTTGCGACACAATTCTTTTGAAATTTGTCCTGTGATGAGGCAATTCATAATTTTCAACACTTGTGCTTGTTTTGTTGGAACAAATTACAAAGGAAATTGAAAACTAAATTCACACTGTAACAATGCAAGATCAGAATGATGTGAATCAAACTTTATTAATTTCACTTTCTTAATTTGCTTACATATATATACATTGCCTTTTATAGCTTTTAACAAACTAAAATTTGTTCTAGTTAACTTGACTAACTAACTGTTCAGTCAGCTCTAACTAACTAGTTTTGAATTACATCATATTCCTCAACATTTTTTACCTAGACTGCCAAGTTTGCAGGGTCAGCTTTTCTCCCTTTTTTACCATTAACTTCTCATAGCTTTGCCTTTGGGTAAATTCGAACCATTTTATTACCATTAAATAAGTATAACTAATAATACTTCAAATAAATAAAAAGCAGCATTATAACGTCTACAGAATTGTGAATTGTCATAACTTTACATTTTGGTCAAGCTCAAGTCATGAAAACTGTAACGGACGTGCTTGATGTTTAATACTTTGATATTAAGAACTGAAAAGGAACTGTCACTATATAGCATTGAAAATTAGCCATTGGCATGGCTATCTTTTGTTTTCGGATGAAGTTAGCATGGCTTTCTAGTTTTACCATTATGGTCCAATAACTGGCAAGGGCCCTGGCCCCTGGAAGCTAATGAGTGCCTCCGTCTGGTGCCAAGTAGGTTTATCTTCAACCTTAGAACCTTGTTTTCTAGAGTGTGTTCTATTGTTTTTTTTTTCTGTTTAGGAGACAAATGCTTAGCTGGCACAGGGCTATAATATTATATATCAATTCTTCATTTGAACTTTTAGAACTCCCTTTCAGCATACATAAACAAAAGTTTTTTTGGTTTGGTATACTAATGTTGGTTTAGAGAACTGATGCACACCTGCATATGATTAGTTTAGTTTTGGATTAACCATGAATTTATTGATGTGTTGTTTAAAACATATTTTTCCTAACCTAGGAACTTCTTCAATTGGTAGCTGATGCATAAATTTACAATCAAGAAAAAAATAAAGTTTATTCTGTAACATATTGAAGATTGTCAATGCTGCAGCACCAGAAATAGGTTATCATGGTTGCTTAAAGCTTGAATTGGTGCACCTGTTTTGGTCTCAAACTTGTAGTTTTTCTTCACTTACGATAATTTCATGACCTATTAGTATTATTTGGTGATTGCAGAGACCTTTTGAAGCTATGAAATGTTTATTAATTTCATACTGAGAAATGTTTTTGTTTTAGCATTGTGAATTTGCAAAGGAGAAGAAGAAAATAGCACATGAACTTTGTGACAGGCAAAAGTTGGGGGATTCATACCTGGATGTTGCAGAATCATACCAGAAGCTCCGAAAATTCAACAAGGCAATCAAATGGTACAAAAAGAGTTGGGAAATGTATAAAACAATTGGTAATTTAGAGGTAAATTTTTCATCATTCTACAATATAATATTAGCACTTCTGTTTCCTTCTTCTTCCTGACATTATTTAAACATAACACAAATCTGAATATATAAACATCTATGATTATTTGAACCATTTGGCAATTTGAGTATATTGCTATTTTGTTGTTTTATATGAAATACAGATACTTCAAAAGAGTAGCCTTGTATATATTAGAATAAATTCTTACATATTCTATGAGTTTACACCAATCCGACTAAAGTAAAACATTTGACAATTGACATAGAAATTAAGTATGTGCAGGCAGATTTATTAGGGAAATGCTAGCATGTTCCCGTAGGGCACTTGTTAGTGTACTAAAGATAGAAATTGTTTTTTTCAAAAAACATAATTACTATTGGTGGAATCCTAGGTGTGTGCCCTAAGGGCACATATTAGCATGACCCTTTATTTTATAATGTTTTATAATAAAATTCAAGCCATGTAGTCTATCATACTCATTATACATTAAGAATTTCTTTGGTGTTACAGTCAGACATTTATCAAACACCCATATCATATCTGACATGACTGGGCACTTCAAATCCCGATGCAATCCTTCAATTTTTCTGTATATACATGTCAAGTCCATTCTTCTTAGGTTGCTCCACATTCAAAGATTAATTTAGGCCAAATATTTTATATATATTTATTGCCTCTGTCCATGATAAGGATGCTGGTTGGTTGATTAATATGCTTTACTGGTAATACAGGGGCAAGCACTGGTGAAAATTAATATCGGTAATGTTTTGGATTCTACTCACAATTGGAAAGAAGCGTTGAATGCATATCAGGAGAGCTACAGGTAACGCATTTCATTATATTACGTTACTATTTAATTTACTTTACATTTGCACTGCAGTTGTTTTGTAAAATCATGAAATAAAATTGCTAACATGTGTTTCTCAAAATGCCGATTCTTCTCCTTGCATATTGGTCTCCTTATGAATATTCAGTCAGAAGTTACTGTTTTGATAAAATATATTTGGTTGTTTTGAAATTGTTTGCTTGATTTTAAATGCCACAACATGCTTCAAACAGTTGCAGCTGCAGTGAACACCAGAGTGAAATCTAACTGCCTATCACTTATGTGACTCATCCATGATTAGAGTTGCTTAAAAAATATACTTTTTGGTGCGCGTCTTTTGTTGGTCTTGTATGAAAACCATTGATTTGATCACATTATATTGCAGGATTGCCGTTGAAGCAGACCTTCCTAACTTACAGCTTTCTGCCTTGGAAAATATGCATTATAGCAACATGATAAGATTTGATGATGAGGATGAGACCAGGTAGCAGATTCAGTTAAAATCTGTATTTTTTATATACACTTCTTGCAGTTTCATTGAGCTACTGGCGGTCTTATTTAAAATATTATACCCTTCAGAAGCCGAAGTGTAATCTGCAAAACTGAACCCATTTTTATCATTTCCAATATCATGGTTCCTTTTTCTGGACCTGTGACATTACTGCTTATGAATTGTGGTATTTTACAGGAGGTTGAAACTTCTAATTGACAAGCTTAAGAAGTCACATGAAGAGCAAGAAGCTAATGGTACACCTGAGGATTGTTGCTCTGAGACTGATACTGAAGATGATTGTATGTCGAATAGTGGGCCTGATGATTTTTGCTTTCCAAAGACTCCTAGAGAAGAATTGAATGATGATAATACGCCTCTTATGTCTCTATATCAGTCCATTAAAGGCTCATCTAGAAAGACAACAGGTCAGAAGGAAAGCCTTAGCAACTCTACCAAGCAAGTTGAGCAGTCACCTAAAAGTCTTACAAAGCTAACAAGCGAGCATCAAGCAGTTGTTGGTCGTAAACGTGTCCGTGTAATTCTTTCTGATGACGATGATGATGAGATGGAATGCTCAAGCAGAAAGGATCATGACTGCATGTTAGAGGACTTGCCCGATTATGATGCAAGTACGTTTTCCTTGTTAATTTGCTTTGCTCTGACCTAAAGATTCCAGTATACCATAATTAAGTACTTGCTGACTAATATTTGACTAAATGCAGTTAAGAGTAAAATCAGTCCTAGTAAAACTCAGGTAAAAAATCTCCACCTCTTTGCATGTGTGAGTTTTACTTCGCTGCTATCAGGCTATGAACGATTTGTGTTTTGAAATGGCAGATTGTCCCAGAGTATGGATCTAAATGTGCAATTAACGTCGAAGAAAGTAGTAGTTCTTTCAAATGCTGGAGTCCAAATAGGGCCACTGAAACTTGCAAACGTTCCAGATCATTGAGCAATGATATAGTTGTTGAACCCGACTTTCCTAGTAGTTCTAAATGCGATACAAGTATCTCTGGCAAACAAAATAGTGTTGCCCATCCCATGATGCAGCATTCCCTAAATGATGTGAGTTCCACTTTTATGGCTTGAACACGACCATGTTTGAAATTCATTCTTTTGCAAATGAATATTTTTCTAACCTTGGGCGACCTTTGTATTACCTATTTGCAGCAGTATATTGCATGTCGGATTGAAAATGATATAATTTATGTAGAAGCAGCCTTGTGCGCTGCTGATCAATTCGACATTGACTCATTAAAGTCTGTAGTTGCATGCCTATACTATCTACAATTTCCAACAGAAAAGAGATCAGAAGGTAGGTAATTTTTGGTTTATGTTTTTCCAGTCATAGTCAATAGTATCAATACAGAAGATCACCAGTCAATAATTTGCATTACCAACTCCAAATTATCTTCTGATACATTTACTTCATGGCATTTCTATTTGTTTATTCCTTTTAATTTGTAATCAAACTTTTCCTTCAGTTCACAATTTTTTTGCTGAGCCTGAGCTCACCTGGCTTACATAAATTTATGAGTAGGTTTGTTGCCCATTATTCAGCACTTAAAATGTGCTGGAAGAGATCTAGAATCGCTGGAAACTGTTGAAAAGCTTAAGGAGCATCTGCAAAATAACATGGTTGAAGCTTCCATTGATGGTATGCCTAACTGATGCTTTTTGTTTATTCAGTGATATTACCATGCTATTACTTTTATGCCATATCCTTTTTTTATCTGGCTCTTTGTCTAGAAAATTATCTTCAAGACCATGTTGGGGCATATGTGATGGACTTTAACTATTTGGATCTTTAAACTTGTTGAACATGAATATGATTGTTCATTGTTGTTATCTATTGATAAAAAGCCAATCATTTGATATTTCATTAATCTTGCAATTTTTGTACATGACAGAGCAAAGAGGTTAATACACATGTATGAATCATTTTGAAAATCAAGCAGTCGTAGGATTATGCTGTACTGGAGCTGTATTAATATCATTTTTATGCTTTTCGCTATCCATCTCGAACTGAGGCACTGTTAGGAACTTAGATAAAGGACCTGAGTTTTCAGAGAGAAAGAGAGGAAAAACAAAAAAAAAGGAAACGAAAAAGAATACTTTTATTTATTAATAAAGAACCCATGTAAGTAATCTCCTTCAAATAGTTTATCTTTTTACCACCCCCATTGCCTGTTCTCACAGGCCTCCTGTGCCTTTACCTAGCTGCTTGATAGATTCTAGCTGTAGTCTGTAGCTAAATAATCAAACCTTCAAAAGTCTAACTCTTCTCCCATTCCCATTTATTCCTCTGGGTCTTATCAGATACAAATTTGATTTTTTTTGTCCTTACAGGATGGATTCAGAAGTGCCTAATAAAAATGTATGTAGACTGCTGCAAGGAGTTGTCTGAGGTACCAAAGATCAAGTTGCTGAAGAAACTTTACAATTTAGAGGTAAGAAGGATCCTAGCTGCACCAATTTCTCCATTGCCACTTCACAGTACATATATGCCTTCTGCTTTTTAGATGCTGGACTGAATTTTGATATTTTTTTCACTGCTGATTTTAGCTTTTTGTGAACAGATTTCTGATGATGAAATTGTTGCGTCTGACTGTGACCTGCAAGATTTGTCTATAACACCATTGATAGATGCACTGCATTCCCAAATGGCATTTTCAATGCTTGACATCTCTCACAATTGCTTAGGTACGTCTTTTGTGATTTGTGGTCTTTTCTGCTGTAGATTATGCTGTATTATTTGTTTGCAAATTGTCTAATAACCACTCTTCTCTTTAATTACGCTTCTTCAAGAGGGTTCACTCTAATGCTTCTCAAGTCTCATTTATTTCATTGACAAAATATGATAATAAGTCCTTTTGTTGGTTAACAAATAAATATTATGAATACTAAAACCATAAAAAGAAAAAAAAATATGAGTAAAATATGTTGAATACTTTATTATTTGCCTCAATTGAATTCATATTTTAGGAAATGGAACAATGGAGAAACTTAGAAAGGTGTTCACAGCATCAGGTCAATCTTACGGTGACTTAACTCTGGACTTGCATTGCAATCGATTTGGCCCAACTGCTTTGTTCCAGGTATGATACCACATGCGACCCTTTTTATCTTGCGTGTTTGTCTTCCCATTGTTCAATGAGGATTTAAGTTGGGGAATCTAAATTGATGGAGGCATATGCTTGATTTAGTTACAATATTTTCGGAAAATAAATTAAATAACTAAAATATCATTGTTACAGTTGATTTTTTATGATAGTAGATACTTGCTTCATTTTGCATGACTAGGATGCCATTTGATTTGACCCATCCCCAATTTTCTATTGCTAATTTATTAAAGTTGCATACTTTTGTCAGATTTGTGAATGCTCTGTGCTATTTGCTCGACTCGAAGTGCTTAACATTTCTGGAAACCGTCTTACTGATGCATGTGGATCTTATCTTTCAACAATCTTAAAAAACTGTACAGGTTAGCCACATGACCTGAATCTCTGCCAACTAGAATATAGTTTCTATTATCTACCAATGAATGCTGATTACCTTGACTTCCCGTCACCCTTTTCTTGTATACACGGTTCTCATATAACCTGTGAATGTCTATCAAATTTAAGTTGTAGTGCACTTATGGTATCTCAAATGTGGTTGTATGTGGATTCCTGCTGTGGATATTTTTTTACTTCTATTTACTGGCATGTTTTTCGTGTAGCTCTTTGTAGCTTGAATGTAGAGAACTGTTGTATAACATCGAGAACCATTCAAAAAATTGCTGATGCATTGGACTCTAGATCTGTACTTTCACAGCTTTGTATAGGTACAATGAACCTTTAGTTCTTTTCAATTCCTAGAAACAAGTGATCTTTCTTGCATAATGGGTGGTTTACCTTTGACAGGACACAATAGCCCTGTATCTGGAAATGCTATAATTAATCTTCTAACCAAGCTTTCTACTTTAAAAAGGTAGGATCAATCAATATATCGATGCCACCATCCAACTCTTATGTAGCATCTTCACAGAAATTGTATTATTGTAGGGTATGTAAAACTTTAAATTAAATTTCCTCATTGTAGGTTTTCTGAGTTGAATATGAGTGGTTTAAAGCTAGGCAAATCAGTTGTCGATACCCTTTGCCAACTTGCAGGGACCTTGACTTTGTCAGGACTTATACTTGGAGGCACTGGTATTGGAAACGTGAGTAAAATCTAGCTCCTACCACGTGTTCACTTTATTGCATCATTATCGTTTGTTCTGTCATGCTAGTTTGAATGAATTGAGGCATTATTATGCAGGAAGGAACCATAAAATTAACAGAATCATTGCTCAAAGGGACCGAAGAGCTTGTGAAACTTGACCTATCATATTGTGGGCTAACATCTGACTATATGTTAAACATCAACGTTTTTTCTTTTTGGTTCATCCTTGAGTTAAACCTGGAAGGAAATCCTATTATGCTTGAGGTTTGTTCACTGTAACTGAATTTGTATTTGCTAGTATTCTTGTAATAATGCATGTATGCATGACTGGTTTTATTTGTTATTATGTATTGCTGTAACACTCTGGCTTTAATTCTGGCTTCTCTTACAATTTTGTATCCTCTGCATTAGTTTGCTGTTTATATAGATCTAGGTACATCTGTGTATGCTTTACTGATAATTTTATGATTTTAACATGTTTTAATTTCACTAATTAATACAGGGAAGCAATACTCTATTTTCGCATCTAAAAAACCCACAGTGCTGTCTCAAAGTTTTGGTCCTTCGGAAGTGTCAACTTGGACTGGCTGGAGTTCTTCACATAATTGAGGTTCTTGCAGGTAGGCTTAAAATCATGTGGTTGTTAGTTTTTCGCAACTACTAGTCTATTGTAATTCCTATTGCTAAGTTGTTCTCTTTTATCAGATAACAGCAGCCTGGAGGAGCTTAATCTTGCTGATAATTCTGCTCTGACTGAACTTTCTGCTCTACAATGCAATTCTTCGGCTAAAAGCGGCTCACAGAACCAGGAGCAGAAACTAGATATTGTAAAAGTGGATGATAATCAAGAGGTCTTTTGCTCTCTAAATACTTTCGACGAACAGCTAGAAGTTCCTGATAGTGAAGATAGTCAAGTTAATGCTGAAGCTGCTGCTTCTGGAATCGACAACAGCTGTGCCAGTTCATGTCAAAAAAATTCATCTCCCGAATGCCATTTAACTCAGCAATTTTCAACTGCTATTGCAAAGGCAAAGAACTTACAATTACTAGACCTTAGCAATAATAATTTTTCTGCGGAAGCTGCAGAAACATTCTATGATTCGTGGAGAACTTTACGACCCCTTTCAAATCACAGGCACATTACTAAGCAAACTATTCATTTCTCAACGAAGGAAAAGAAGTGCTGCAGTGTAAAACCTTGCTGTAAGAAAGTTTGATCCGTGGCTCCTGTGTTAATGTACCGACTAAAGAATAAGAGGTAATTATCCAGTCAATGAGAACATTTCTATAAATAAATAGCCGTTGCTTTACTTATAAATATGTTCATCTTCAACAGCTATATTTTCAGAATGTATTGCAAGGAAGTACAGGTCCTCTAGTTTCATTTTCGTGTAAAACTCGTTTATAAAGTGTTCATCTTTATAAAAAGGGCAAGCATATGTACACAGAAAAATCGGGCAGGTATACATGGTTTGAGCATTTCTTGTGTTGAGGTCAAATATGATATTAGCATTTCTAATAAGGATTTTATCGCAACTAGAGGGACCTACAAATGATGGGCCACCCAGTTTGACTCATATGGCATGTCACAAGTGGTTTCACCACCAATTGCCAAACTGGTGTTATTCAATGGCTTGAAATGCATATCACAACAATGTCACAACAATGTAAGACAAAAGTATAAAAAAAAATTAGAAAGTCAGATACATTTAAAGTATGTTTGATACATGTATTTTGTAACTACAAACTAGAGTTAATATATATAATTTCGATTTCCCTACAAACTAAAGTACTAAGTCTAATGAGACATTTTCAAAATGTGTCATATGTTGTCATTGTTTATAGGGACAAATTTAAAAGAACTGTTATACTTTAATAAGTATATTTTACTTTAAGTTAAACCACTTTAAAATTTTCTACCTGAAGCTAATTTTGATATTAACGACCTCATGGCATGAACGACATCATATAGAATACAGATTTTGTAAAAGCATACAAAAGCATTTTACTATTGAAACAAAGCTCCAAAGTGCTACAAGTTGTACCAGTACAATACGACAGAATTTTTTAAAAATCCACCATACTCCCTTGCATGACTCTCCCACTTATTAATTTAACAACCAACCAGTATCACACAATAAAAATTAAATTTGGTCATGTCTGAAGAGAAACCCCTTTTAGTCTAAAGACTCCAATTCTTCCAATCAATAATTAATTCAAGAAAAAACTAATGGTACCCTCTTCGATTACCAACCACATTGTTATTGAAGTATATGTTGCAAGCTCAGAAGGATCTATTTAAATGTGACACATGTTCAAATTGGTACTAAACGTACTGCAAGTATCTTCAAATAAATCCTTGCAAATTCTGCATACTCTTTGCAAATCAATTTCAAAACCCAACACAACACAACAAAAGAACAACCGCAATAAGGTTGAAGATTTCACCATTTCAAAAAATAAAGACTGCAAATGGATGAGCAATCAACAGAAATAGCAAATAGGTTGATGATAAAACTGTACATGTCCGAAATCTCTACAAGGCTGTCCAACCGCAGGCACCATCATGCTTCCATTAACCACAAGCGCCATCGTGCTGACACAGTTTGAAGGCTGTCCAACAACCTCCAACAAGTTAAGAAAAACACCACAAAACCCCTCCCGTATCATGGAAACCAACGAAAGTTACAAGGCCTTTAAAATTGTTTCTGCAATCATTAATGTTTCCTATGCAATAAAAAACTTAACACTAAATTTATCAAGATTATTATGAATTATCTCCAAAACAGGTTTAAAAATTACGTAGGTATTCAATTGGCAGGTACAACATACACTACGATCCCAATCCTCAAATAGCCAGAGTATCAATTAAATATTTCTTCTGCTTAATAAAAAGCACAAACTTTTAGAAACTAACTTATTTAATAAATAATTCACTGCTGCCAGTGCAATACATTTTGTGGATCCAATTCGGGTTTGGATTGTAATAAATAAATAATAGATTTTAGACACAGATTTCAGAACTCAATCTGATCAAATGAAACAAATGCTAACTAAAATGCAAGAATTCAAACATCCGTTTTCCAAAAATTAATGAAGACATAAAATAAATTAAGTGGTTACCAGATTGATTTTGAAAAACAAAATAGAACAAATCACAACATAAATATAGTGAGCAACTTGGTTTTGCAAAACAAAATAAAACAAATGACAAAAAAACATCTCCAGCTATGCTTGATATTTCTAAGGGTCTAGTTCATCCTCCATTACATTCAGTAAAACAATAACTGAAATTATAAAGACCCTCAAAACTAGCCTAGTAGAAGAAGCCAAGGACCTTTCCACCAACATTCTTTCTCCTAGCTTCTTCGTGATCCATAATGCCAGCAGAGGTTGTCAAAACAATATATCCAAACTGCATAATTTGAATTATAAAAGGGTCATGGATAACAGAAGAAAATAAATAAAACACCAACGCTATAAAGTTCAATGTTTATGATAGCAAGTTAAGGACAGCAACACTACACATAAATCAAAATTAGTAAAGAAGCAACATAATAGTTGAGCTATCAGCAATTCTTATCTACACATCAGTCTATCAGATAAAAAACTCAGCCAAGGACCAAAGCCCCAAAATTAGTCATTGCGATCTGATTAACTTTGCCTCAACACTTAAAAGAGTATCAACGTAACACTTAAAATATCAAATGTCATCACATTTTATCATTTGAGCAGACACATTAACTTTGCCACAACGAGTTGACTGAAGACCAGATTGATAGTTTTAATTTAGGCGTGTCATCTCATACTATTCCTGAAGACCTAGTCCAAGCATTTACACGTAAAACCTCGCATAATAGGGTAAAACAAAAAAGCTACCATAAAAAGAGTAGCAAAAAAAACAAGACAACCTATGATCATAATAATGAACTAACTACTTAGATACTGAAACAAACACTTAACTACAGAAATAAACTAATAAAAGAATATAAAATATACAAATAAGATTTGAAGGCACAAATCAGCTATCTATATAATGCATACATAAAAGTATGATTGTAACAGACCTGTCTGGAAGGAAGAAGCCTAGCAGTCCAACCTTCAATTTCTTTGACACCGACATCAAAACGAGGACTAATAACACCACATTTATTAAGCCTACCATTCAATTCAACGACGATCTTTCCAGATCTGTGGTCATCAACATATTCAAACTCTCCAATATATCCTAAACACCAAAAACATATCTACAATATCAATATCTTAAAAAATAAATTGAACTATAAAAAAAAAAATAAAAGACAATATTAACAAAAATACCGTGCTTTTGCATAACCAAAAGGAATTTGATAATGACTTTGGATGATGGACGAATCATAACTTGACGCTTCCCTCTTTTCTCAGCATTGTACATGCTCTTAAGAGCATCGTTCAAAACACTAACTCTCACCATGGTTGGCGCTAATGATACAAAAGTTACAATCAGAATCGATTATAAGAAAGAGAATGTGATGTGAATAAAGAGAAACCCTAATCGTATTAAGGAGATAGATAGATCGAACTTACCACAAGAGAGGAGACGAGAGAGAAACGGCGCCGCTTAATGCTAAGAATCTGAACTCGAAAATGGGCGCTGTTGTTTAACTTTATTTATTAGGGTTTTGGAAGATTTGTTTAATGGGCCTTTTTGGGTTGTTTTTCATGGACTGAGCATTTTGTTCGGCCCATTCTTTCTTACTCACCGATTTCTCTAAGTTCTTCCCTTTTTTTTTTCTTTTTTTTTTTCTTGTTGCAGTTCATCCTATTTTAATTGACCAAAATTGGATTTCATACCACCCACAGCTTTACTCCTATGTTATATAGAAAATACAAAAACATTTCACTTATCTTAATTTTTGAACCCTACATCTGTGTTTTTAACATAAAACAAAATAACAAACCAAAGTTTATGATATGTAAAATTTTCTCTCACTTTTTTTTACATATTAAAAATTTTATAAATAAATTTTTCTGTATTAATTTTTTTTTCTATTTTTTTCATAATTTTTTTATATATTAATTTTTAAAGCGTATTTGTATAGAGAGAAAGATTTATACTGAGAAATTCG
>JBBPBT010000036.1:7009148-7019536 GCA_037974875.1 Cicer bijugum
AAAATTCTCCAATTACCACAAAAAAAAAAAACACAACCTAAAGAACATAATTGCCAAAAAAAATTGTAAAAAATAGAACTTGAAGATAAAAAATAGAACCTGAAGAAGATGCTGAAAATAACACATCCTTGTGTGTCGGTATCAACTGCAAAAATTAAAACTGAAATTAAAAGTATCAGGTACAAAGAAGAAGCTTCAAGAAGGTCACCCATTAACTACCGATTTGAAATTAGAAACTCAAATTTTTAATTCAGCAGCAAAAATATTCGGGCCAATATTTTCAGGAGTCAAATGACAAATTTTAGTTGGTGTGAAAACCAAGAAGTGTTTCACTGACAATTTAATTTATTATGAGAAAATCAAGAAAAATATAAGAGGGAGGATTCACCGAAGCAGAAGAGAATGTTGGAAAAAGTTAGGGTCGAATGAGTCGAAACTGTGGTGTAAGAGTGAAACGGTGGCGTAAGAGTTAAACAATGGTGTTATGGCATGAAACAATACGAATGTCATAACAGTACGAATGTTGAAATGATACGGTGGTGAAACAATGGTGAAGAAGATATTTAGGTATTTAGATGAAACGGAGTTACTGTTGAGTTATGGATTTGTAGGGACTTAGATGCAAAATAAGGAATTTGAAAAAATAGTGAATTTAAAATAAAAAGGAAAATGAAAACGAACAAAATTGAAAAAGAGGGAAACAACGCGCACTTATTCATAACTGTGAGAAATTTTTTAAGTTACTTACCATTATCGTGATTGTGGCTAATAAACCGTGACTAATCGTCGGTTTGTTGTAGTGATAAAACCTCACATGTCTCAACAAAAATTAAAACTCTTCATAGAAAATATATATTGACAAAAATAAACTAAAGCTCTTCGTACAATTTAAAATATATTTACAAGTTGGAGTTCTAAGTGTCAGAAATTCAATTAAAAAAAATTCTAATTATATATATATATAATTATAAATATAAATTAAATATTTATCTTTATTCAACCTCAAACTTAGTTGCAACAAAACTAATTATTTTATATATATATATATATATATATATAAATTTTGTTTTTGTTATTTAAAAAAGTTTCACTATGATATTTATTTTAAAGTTTCTAAATATATTGAATAAAAAGGTGAAAGAATGTTTAATGATGTTGATTTTCAAAGAAGAAAAATGCAATGAAAATGTCAAATTGAGAGCACATGGAATGATGGAAAGCTTTATACTTTATACTTTATACTCTAATAGTCTATACTATATACTCTTGTGTATGGAGTATCTACCCATAACCCACTTGTGTTCACTTTGAAGATTGCAGGTCTCAGCTGGTTGTCTCTATCCACGGTTGGACTCCCCCAACTTACGGATGATGCAATCATCCCGACCGATCGAACCCCAATTGGGCCCCACTTTCGCACCACCAAAGCTATATAATATTCAATTCAACACCTTCTTCTTTTGTGGTCCCCCTCCCCACCACCACACGCTCTCCTCCTCATCATACGTTATGTGTTTTCTAACTTACACACTTGTGATCTCATCCCTTCATTTCCCACCACCACCATCAACCAATTGTTTCTAACGGTCATCATCTCTTCCCCTAAATCCCCACCAACACACACGAGACCATGGCCCCTCTCCCCACCAAATATAGTAACAACAAACAAACCTCTCCCTCTTTGACCAAAAAACGCAAGCAAACGAATATTATTCGGTTCACATCCAAAAATACCAATTAAAAAATATTCAGTGCGAAAATAAAAACTCAAAAGTAAGAATCTTACGTCATCGTACCTTTGACCCTTTCTCTCTCTCTCTCTCTCTTTCCGCTTTAAACATCCCCTTTCTCTTGTCCGCTCACTCTCCTGCTTCTCTCTCTCTTTCTCTGTTTCTTACATTTTCATTTTTCACCACACTTTCCAAACTCAGCTTTTATTTTTATTTTTATTTAAATTTCCTTTATCAGAAACAGTTACGGCGGTTACGATGGTTAGAGACGATTTATACATAACGGTTCCAAGTTTCTTCCGGTGCCCTATTTCTCTTGACGTGATGAAGTCTCCGGTGAGTCTCTGCACCGGAGTTACCTACGACCGTTCAAGTATTCAACGCTGGCTCGATAACGGCAACAACACTTGTCCCGCCACTATGCAAGTTCTTCAAAGCAAGGATTTCGTTCCCAACCGTAACTTACAGAGACTCATCCAGATCTGGTCCGATTCGGTTCGTGACCGAGTCGACTCGCTTGACTCGTCCGATTCGAGAGTTTCTACCGATTCGGTTGATTCAAAGGATCAACTACTCGTTGCCATCACTGACTTGGAGTCCGGTAGCGAGAACCGGTTCGAATCGCTGGCGAAAATCGTGCGTTTCGGTCAAGATTCCGAGGAGAACAGTGATTTTCTCGCGAGAACGGAAGGTTTCGTGTCTGTGTTGGTAGGTTTTCTTGACAATGTTGATGAAGGACTGGAACGGAGTGTGGAATTGCTTGAACAGATTGTTATGGCGTTGGATTTGGTTTTGAATAAAATCGAGAATCGCGAGGGGTTAAAAAGCTCGATTCTGAAGAGCCTGAAAGAGAGGGAGGTACAGTGTTTAAATTCTTTGCTTCTTGTTCTGCAACGAGGAAGCGTTGAATCGAAGATTGCTTCGGCTAGGGTTTTGAAATCCATAGCCGTGGATACAGAATCGAAGCTTCTAATAGCCGAAAAAGAAGGTCTAGTAACCGAATTGCTCAAATTAATCACTCCGGAAAAAGATCTGAACCTAATAGAGAACGCACTCTCGTGTCTGGTGGTAATCTCAACGCCGAAAAGGAACAAATCGAAGCTGGTTCATCTCGAAGCGGTGAAGGTTTTCTCGAACCTTCTAACATCGAATTTGAATTTTAGCGTTTCAGTGACGGAGAAGGTGTTGAAACTGGTGGAAACGGTGTCGTCAACGAAGGAAGGGAGGTCGGAGATTTGTGAAGAAGCATCGTGCGTTGCGGCGATAGTGAATAAAGTACTGAAAGTATCCAACGTGGCAACGGAGCACGCTGTTACGATACTTTGGAGTGTGTGTTACTTGTTTCGGGATCAGAAGGCACAAGAAGCCGTTACGAAAGCCAACGGCTTAACGAAGATTTTACTTCTGATGCAAAGCAATTGCACGCCACAAGTGCGTCAAATGTGTGTAGATTTGCTTAAGATTTTTAGGGTTAATTCTAAGTCGTGTCTTTCTTCATATGATACAAAAACCACTCATATTATGCCCTTTTGATCCATATTGTAAATTCAAAGAAAATTTTGTTAGCGAGTAGAGGAATTTGATATAATTCATTCGAGATTGTCTTTTTTGTTTCTTGAAGGTATGGTAAATAAATAAATAAATAAATAAATTAGAGAATGTTAAGTGTCCAAATGATAAAATGGACTGTTGTTTGATTTTGTAAAATTGTTGTACTTAACGGGGAACCATTGAAATGTTTGGTTCGAGAATCGGTGAAAAAAGTAGGACTACAAAAGTGGAGAAAGCTTGATGAATTATCCGATCAAGTACCATGTAATGTAATTTTGATTGAACGGTCTAGTTAGTGTGTTTGAATGAGGCCAATTTGGGTTAAAAAATTAGAAACACTGTACAATAGAGTAATTGAGTGTTGAATAGAGGTTTTTATTTTGAGTGTCCAAAAAAGACTTGTCACTTCACTCGGTTCTTTTTAAATGTAAAGCATACTAATTTGTTTGCTGGTTGTTGCCACTACCATAAGGAAGAAGGAATATGGCCACCAAGTAACTCAAAATGCTAAGGGTATCTTGACTTTTCGGTTCAAAAGTAGCATTATATTCAGGCAATAGAGTGGTCCTTTCTGTATAAGTCAGTGATTCTGCTTTTTCTAACAATTGAATAGTGGTAATTAACCAAGATATTTTTTGATGTCCAAATCAAAATTTAGTTAATTTTTTTAATATAATAATTAATTGTTAATTTTATTAAATGAGAGAGATTAATTTATGACATTTTGGTTACTTCAACTTTTCAAAAACATTTTATTGTTTTTCAAACCAAACTTAATTATATAATACATTAGATGACTTATTTGGTTAACTGAAGAAAAACAATTTTTACAAAATCAAATACGTTGGAAAATTACAAGATAACTGTTAGATAATACATATAGCTCTATTTTTTTTTTTTTGGAAAATTACAAAATTACTGTTAGAGCATATACAGTTTTTTTTAAGGTACAAATTAGTCATATAACTTTATAGTTATATAGTTTTCAAAGAAAAAAAAAACTTATCATTACTTGGATGAGATGAGATAAATATTTATGTGATTGAAATGTAAATAATCACTATTACAAGTTTAGAATCCGTCCATTGTAGTTTTTAAAAACAAAGTTTTGTTCCACTATCATTTTAAAAAATTTCCAAACCCACGTGAATCTCTTATAATTTAATTAGATTTCAACATCCATTTTATTTGATTAGGAATGATGGCTCTCTTTACTTCATTTTATTCAAAATTAAAAAAAAATGAAAGGAATCTTTGCACTTCTTTTATTTTTGGCCTCGAAGTAAACATTTTGTAAAGATGTCTTTTTTTCTTCTCTATAATCACTTCCAAGAGGAAGTCAATAGACCCTATATGACCCCCATACCATCCAATTCTTAGATACTTTTAATCTGCTAAATTAAATTTAAACAACCAATTTATTTAAATTAATTTTCTCAGTACATAACCAAAACATAAACTAAGTGTGTACATTGAACATGTTTTTTATTGAGTAAATAATAAATAAATGAATAGAATCCATATTCCGGAAGTATGCAAGAGTGAAGTGAGGAAGAGAATTATAGAAGTGGCTTTGTATTGGGTTTTGGCAAACAATTTGAGCTTATGCTTTTCTGACTGTAATCATGAGAGATTTCTCTTTCAATTAAATATTGTTTGTTTAGAAAGAAAAGAATGAAAAGGATGGGAATCCCACTCAAAAAGAAAATTGATTAAAAGAGTGGAGGGAGATACATTACAGGTTTGACCAAGGCCACAATCCCCATGGGAACTTTTAGGGCCCTAAACAAATTAAGCTCACCTTCAATCATATAAAAGTTGAAATAAACTAATCCCATTTCTATAAGGTCCACTAATTATAGACTATTATAGCTTCTAGATTTATAAGATTTAGCAAATATATGTTTGGTAACTGTAATTTCTTAACAACTTCTTATCTCTATTTTTCAATAATTATAACTTTATTTTATAAATTACTTTAAGTAAATTATCGAATTTAAAGCTTATTATTTTAACTAAAATCTTTATTATCTTTTGATTAGTTTTTGTGGAAAACAATTAATAGAAGAAAGAAAGATAAATCTCTTTTAAATATTAACCTATTTATTCAACAGTTATTGATGAAGATATCTCTGATTCAAAAAGCAAATAAAAATAACATATATTTATTCATAACTAATGAATATTAATTTTTTTATAATCCATAATAAACTAGTCAATAGAATCATATATTTAAAGAGGAAGATAGTGATCACAATCTTAAGAAAAGGATGGTTTTCATTACATCCAATGAGAAAGATATTGGATTTGTTATAAATAAACAAACAAAACAAACATTATTGAAAATTTGTTCTGTATTGGATTTTTGTGCGTGTGAGGAATGTGGATTGGCTGCAAGTAGTAGCAATAACTAAGGAAAAAGTTGGGAAAGCATGGTTCCTCGACCACTATCTATCTCTTTTCTTTTCCATGTTCTACCTGCTTTTTATATTGTCATTTAAGGTGAAGCGAAGTGATATAGATCTATAATTTAATTTACAATAAATTAGATCAAACTTTTTTATAAAAATCAGACTATTTTTTTTAAATTATTTAATTAAAAAGATCATATTAAAAAGATCATATTAAAACATCAGAAGATATCTTTGATAAATAATAGACTAAATTCAAATTTAATATTTTTAATATAGATTTGACTCGAGCTTTGCAAATAGTCATTCATTCCCTTTGGAATGTATTTTTGTGTAATTCCAATGTAGTAGTATTAGTAGAGTGAGTTGTACATAACTATATATATCAATTTATGTGTACAGTGTGTATTGGATCATGCGCATTGGCGTTAATAACAAAGTGTAAATGGTGGGGGTGCAAATAGTGACAGGATTTTGGCAAAGGACGTGTGAATGTGATTATTCGATATATGGGGTACTATGTTAGGTGAGCGTGGACAAATCACGTGACAGTTTTATAATAAGGTTTTTATTTTATGGAGAGTAACCTCTCATCTTATTGTTATTATTATGTATGGTTCCTTCCTTGTGGCAAAGGCTCTGTGTGGGCCAACGTATCATTATTATCATTGACTAAATTTGACACTTCATTCTTTTGGAATTGACGTTTGATACATTCTTAATGGCTTTATTACTATATACAATTCATGTACACTTTGGATTCAGGTGGATTAGGATTTGAGATGCTAAAGGGTGGAATGGGGGGTGTAAAAGAAAACAACTTTCATCCTCTACTCCTACCTTGTCAAAATATGTACCATTTATATTTTTTAATTTGAATACAATACAAGCGAGGTGAGTTTATGCAGTCAAATAGTTGGAAAATCATTTAATCAATTATATGGTTATAATCCTTAAGTATTGGTATAGTTAATTTTAATCAATTATATATTATATATTACTTAAATACTAAAACATTCTTGTAAATATTTTAGAGTCAAATTGATTGTACTATATTTGTTTATGGAAATAGAGCCAATTTATTAACTAGAAAAGGAAGAAGAGAGACTTAGTCCTTTTACAATTAGTGTGCAAAATGTTATCAAATAAAGTAGAAATTTAGTAAGAAAACATAAGTTCATATAGTCACACATGCTTTCTTTTTTTAGGAAATTTACAAAACTATTAGCTTCATAAAAGATGCGACGTAGGGAAATACTTCAATCAGGAAATTGGATCATAGTAGACCTATTTCAAAAGATATTGGAGACTCGGTAGGTAAAAAATACACATTCGATTACGTTAATCGAAGGTTTAGAATCGCTTTCAAAAATGATATTTTTTTAGCTTATTCTGAGCCACCATAACACCATGAAAAAAAACTCAAACTTCATTAAAAAACATTTCTGACACTTAGGTTGTCATAGTAATTGATACAATAGTTACATTTCTCATAGTGAATGAGACCACTAAATGAAGAATTTTAGATAATAGGTTGGAAGATTAAATCAATATTCAAGTTATAATAGTCGGTTGGTGGTGTTTTTTACGTAGCCTTAATACTAGTATTCTTTTGTTTCAAAAACTTGGGAGTTTATTTGTCTCTTTAACGAGATAAACATAATATTCGAATTTAATCCATAAATATGTGTACAATTCACAGGAGTTTGAAGACATAAGTTCATTTCTATCATTCCAAATCCTCCATACGATGACACAAAAGCATTTAAGCCAAGACCAATGAACACAACCAATATTATCAGTAGACAAACTCCAACTTAACAAAACATGCATATTCAAGCTGAATAAACAACTTCATAGAGCTCGATTTATGATGTTATTTCGAAATTTATACACTGACTAACAGTCAGGAAGTATATACATTATGTATTTAAGATTAAAATTGCAACGAGATCAAGGATTGTCTGACATCATATTCCGTCTCTTCCGCTCTATATTAATCAAGATTTTTCCATAAGCAAGTTTCCAAAATGTAAGACCTAATGTTGTTTATACCAAGTCATTTCCAAGCTTTGAGGAACATAAGGTCATGCTCATTCTCACTATTCTCCTCCATTTTAACTAAGATTTCATAGGCTAACTTAAGAGAGAAAAGTTATTAGGATCCAAAATTCCAGTTTGTGAAGTATGCTTCCAATTTTTGAATGGGGGGGAGGGGCTCAAGTAGCATAAATCTTGACACAAACATCATTTGAACTGAGACATTTGAGCGCATCCATGTGTCAACTGTTATTGTCTACATAAAATGATATAGGGGTACTCAACTTAACTTGTAGGGATCTAACCGTGCCAATGATTATGGATAGGGCCACAACCAACAATCCAATTATATTTCCAAAATCTACTCTCTTGACCACTACACACCTTCCAGATTATGTTGCATTCCACCTTCAACCTTATTTGAGAGATAAGTCACCAAATATAAGATTTGTTGCTACAAAGCATGAATTAAACCCCACAACCATATTTGACTTGGACCACTCTAACCTGAAGTTTATCTCCACATGCTACAAGTTGTAAACATTCTTGATCTCGGTTGTCTTTCTATCCCCAATATTCTTAGAGAAGAAAATTGTGAATTTATCAAGATTAATTTTTTGGCCAGATTTCAACCAAAATTACTCTAAAGTTTCATGCACAAGACCAACTTGCACCTTAGAAACTTCTGCAAAACAGATATGAATTTTTTGGAGACTCCCACAGCCAACATTGAGGAATTTTTCAAACATTAGAGTTAACTAAATCAAAAATGATTTATTATGTTAAAAGCTAAAAAAAAACATAATATTGCTACGTTTAAGAGTAATTATTATTTAATTAATTTGATAAATTTAATAAAAATGTGTTTATGTTAAGTGCATACAAATTTTAGTTACTGCTGCTACTATTATTACTACTAAAAAAAAATTATTAGTAATTTTAAACTATGATCCACTGTAAAACATTTGAAATATTTATTTTACGCTTTTATTTTAAAGTAAAAAAAAAACGGTGTTTCAGTTTAAAATAAGAAAAATTCATTAAAAAATATTTATCAATAGATTTAAACGAATTTATAATGACGTTTGTTTTGAACCAGTAATAATAACACGTGAATGATACAACTTACTACCCCAAATATATTGAAACCACAAGTGTACTATAACTATATAGCTACAATTATTTCCCATTGAGAAACAAATAAAGTGAGAAATAAAATTACATGTAGTGGATAAATAAAGGTACACTGAATTATTTTATATTCTGCATCGGTTGGATTTTTGTAGGACATTCCTTTCTTTTGAGGAATAAGTTAGTGGGGTATGCAGGCATTGAATGTTTGGAAATGACCACTTGTCCATTCTCATTTTTGTGGATCGTAAAACTCAGAAAAGATACGTGGCACCACTACTCCCACAATTAATATTATTATTAGTTTAGTTACACAATTCAATATACTTTATTTCTTTCTTTCTTCTGATAAATTAATTAATTACAAATTTACAGAAGAAGTGAATATTCCACGGTCAAAGAACATTCCTTTCGTAATTTGGTCATAAAATTAATAATTTCAATGATTAATCATAACTCGAAATTAAACTTTTTGTTTTTAGAAAATAGTTCTCACTCTTAATGATATAATTTCTGTAAAAATTACGATAATTAATCCTGATTTTAACAAATCAAATTTAAAATTAAATATTTTATTGTAAGTATCTGAAAATAGATATTTTTAATTTTATATAAAAATTATAATTAAGTTTAAAGCTACAATTAATAACTTTTAATAAATATCTGTTTAATTTATGTCTACTGCAAAAACAAATATGCTATAAAATTTTTAGAGAAGATAATTTAATAATTTATTTGGATGTTTTCTTGGAACATCTCTATTGCATCATCTCTTAAATAATTTATTTTGGGTTTAATGAATGTACATGTTACATTTATCTAGTTTCTTAACATTTAAATGATGTCCCTTATGTGGTTTTGGCATTGAAGTTTATTGTAGCCTATTTGTGTGGAGATTTATTGTCGCTTAACATTTTTGAAGGTCCCTTACACAATAGACGCAAAACCAGTATCTTTTAACATTAAAATATATTAAATGTTACTAAAATTTGGTTGACTTTACTAAAATAAGACTTGTTTAGAGCTACTTAAGTGACGCATATAAAGAAGAAGCTTCAGCTAAAAATAGTTAGTGTAAAAAAATTTAAAAAGGATTAGAAGTGGAAGGTAGTTGTACTGCAGTACTATTCATTCTTTTAATAAGTTTGTATGTTTTTATATTTAACTATCTCAATGTATTTAGCAACCTCAAACAATTCTATTTATTAAAAAACATTGATGTTAAAAAAAATTATTTAATTGATAAATTTCATCTTCTTCTTTTCACACATCTAGTCTATATTAATGATAAATTATATTGATAAATTAATGATAAATTTATTTCATTTGTGTTAATTTAATTTATATTGATAAATTATTGTAATATTTTTATTTTATGAGTTTAGTTAAATATATTAATTTTAAACTATATTATATTTTTTTTATATTTATCAATTTGTGAATTTTTTGAGGACGTAGGATAACAATATTGTTCACTCTAAACTCCCCAACAATTCTTTTACTTAAAAAATGATCTATACAAAAT
>JBBPBT010000036.1:7065815-7085327 GCA_037974875.1 Cicer bijugum
AAATTTATTTTGATTGTTATTTTGGACTAATATATTAATATAATTGTATTTAGTATCATATGAATTTTTTATTCTAATTACAATGTTATTATTATATGCTTATTATATATCTTTGGTTCAATTTTATTATTATAGAAATTACATGTGTGTTATTAAATATTAATTTAATTGAAAAATACTCATATTATTAGATATACTATTTTGTCACTAATATATTGTAGTTAATATATTGTAGTTATGTGTGAATTTATAGTAATATTTATTATTTATTCCGCAACAACAAAAATTAATATATGTGTTGAATATATTGAAATAGAACTTGGAGAAAAATATTAAAAATAATAAATTTATCAAATTAAGAATTTTTAAAATACTGGGGAAATATATTTTAAATTATTTCAAATACATCAAGTACATAATTATCAATAAAAACTCACTATTTTACTCTCTCAATCAATTACCTCATGACACTAAATAACATTTTCCTTATTAAAAGCGAAGAAAAAACAGTCTAGTAGTTTACACTCATTAGTGGCAACTACGAGCCTACGTAATCTCACATCTCTTTCACGAACCTAGTAAAAACAGCATCTATAATAGTGCTCTTATTAAGAGAGTGTTTAAGTAAGCTTCGTCCAGCATCTCACACTTCTAACATAATTGAGACTTGAGGTGGTGATAACAATGAGATATTCGTTGAGGAAACAAACATTACCCCATAATTATAAAGTTTTAAAAATAAGTACCAACTTTAACTAAATTTTTATTTATGTGAATTCGTCATTAAAAGGAAAATTAATTTCTAAAAACATAAAATAAGAATATTAAATCAAAATTTAGATAAATCAACAAATGTTAAGTGTAATTAGCTCAATTCAAGTTAGTTAATTATTTAACATTAGTTACTTGTAGTAATACAATCTTTTCTCTCTATTTTGATAAGTTGAGTTAGTTACACTTTTGCAACTTAATACTTACACGACTATATGAGTCATTGTGTAAAATCAATAAACTGAAGATTATTCTTGTCTCATTTAAGGTCATTCTTGCATTATTATTTTTTTAACAATTGGCTGAGCCTCGCGAAGAGGCCTGTAAGCAGAACAAAACAAACGAGAATTGCAATTTATTTTCAAGAATCTATGGCGAATATGAACAACAATGAAGGAGGGTTTTGCAAGCATCCATATCAAAGTTCGACGGTCACTACGATCACTGAAGCATGTTAATGGATAATTTTCTTCGCTCAAAGGAATATTAAAGCTTGATTGAAACGGCGGTTACAAAACCAATAGAAGGAGTAATGCTAACTGAAGCTCAACAAAAGTGTCTTGATGAATCGAAGTTCAAGGATTTGACGGCAAAAGATTACTTGTTTCAAGCAATTGATCGAGCAATCTTTGAGACTATTTTGCAGAAAAATACATCAAAGCATATATGGGATTCCATGAAGAAGAAATATTAAGGAAATGCAAGGGTTAAAGATGAGTTTGTGACTGCTAGAGCAACAACATGTCAAACTGTATGGATGAAAAAAAATACTCTAAAGGAGCTGGGATAAAATCAAGAGGACATAATTACTATTTTGTGTGACAATAGTTCCACAATAAAGCTGTAAAAAAATTCTATTCTCCATGGAAAAAGTAAACACATCAATGTCAGATATCATTATCTTAAGAAGTTGGTCAAGGCAGACACTATCGACATGACTTATTTTGGCATCAAAGATCAAGTTGCAAACTTACTGGCTAAGCCATTGTATGTTGAGAATTTTTTGAAACTTAGATATCGACTTGGAGTCTCTGAAGTTCCAAATATAAACTAATTAATTTGTTTTTTATGCAATTAGTTTAGGAGAAGGATGTTAAGTGTAATTAGCTCAAGTCAAGTTAGTTAATTAGTTAACATTAGTTACTTGTAGTAATACAATATTTTTTTCTCTTTCTTTTTTATTTTGATAAGTTGAGTTAATTATACTTTATAAGTGAATAGTTACATAACAATATAAGTTATTGTGTACAATCAATATACTGAATATCATTCTTACCTTATTCAATATCATTCTTGCCTTATTTTTTTTTTACATCAAATAATATAATTATTAAAAAAGTGAAACAAATATTTAAATTAAAATAATTATAATACAATAAAATATACTAGCATATAATAAGCACAATAAAAAATGTCTAAGTACATTGTGGGGTTGAATTCTATTAACATTATTAGAGAGGTTAATATAATTTTTTTAATGGGTATTGCATGAATTTTAATGTCTTTTCTAGTATACAACTACCTCACTTAATTTTTTTTTCAAAAACTCGAATGTAATCATAATTTCATAAACAATAAAAAAAATTGTACAGAATATATAAATTAAAAAAGTTAAGCTAATAAGTATCCTTTAAAAAATAACCTAAAAAAACAAAAATAAAAATTAAGTAAAAAATTAATATATATATATATTATGTATCTAATAAATTTAATTGTAATTAACTCACATTTTTATATATTTATTTAAAGAATGAATTAGCGATTTTAAAGATTTAGTTTTTTATTTTACTTTTATATTTAATTTTTTAAGTGTGAAATGTTAACGTTTATTAAAAAAAAAAAAAAAAGAAGAAAAGGAAGAGGAGCCCGCAGCGCATCGCAGTGTTGATGAGAAAACGGAACTCTTCACTCTGCTGCTGGTAGTAAGTAGTACTTACTACCTTCACCACCCTCCATCCTATCACTCAATCATAAAACATCACATGCTTTTCTCAACCATCATCTTCTTCTATCCACTCAAAGCTAGGGTTCCTTCTCGACTCCCACCCTCTTCTTTGCCTCACTCATTCCTCGTCAGTTCTCTTATCTCATTCTTCCACTTCTAGGGTTTTCCTTCCTAAATTAGTATCATTATTCCAATTCTCACCATTTTAATTCTTCTACATGCTAATTGGTTGTTAAAACAAATTAAAGTTATTAACGGAACACCTTTTCATTTTTTGTTCTCTCTTTACCTCTCGTATATTCATGGCATATACTCCGTTCTAAGTTTTTTATTTTTATTTTTATTTTTTATGTGAAATTCGCTTTCTGCTGCTTAATTTTGAAAATAATTTGTTTGGTTTCACTGTATGCTTTGATAATGATTCCATTGTTTTTTTTTGTTTTTTTTTTTGGAGCAAATGCGAAGTTAATTCATATCATTAGGTAGAAGCTGATCCAACATTACTTGACTCCAAGTTAAAACATGGGTATGGCGACTAGCATAATAAATAATAGAGCGTGTGAGCAGCCTTATTCGATTGTCTCCTGATAATAACTAGGATGGTAATGGTTTTATTATTCCTTTTTAAATTACGATTCTTCAGTGTGTATGATCCATTGATTTTGTATAAGTAGGATACACACATTATTGGATTGATGTGGTCCTGTTTGATAACCCTTGCCTTGACCTTAGTTTGAAATCACTCTCTAATACTATAATTGCTCATAACTTATTCAATTGGTATTGATGGAATGAAACTTATAAAATGACTCAATCCTACTTCTTGGCCAGAAGATTACATCTTTAGATGTTTTTGTTTTAATCTAGAAAGAGTAAATTCAGTCTTTCATCTATATAAAATATTCGCACCCGAATAGCCTAGATGCCGAGACATTAGGTAGTAGAGTCGGAAATATCTGTGATTTGGTTCTTGTATCTCAATAAGACTAAGTGCTAATTAGATACAATTTTTCTGCAGTAGTTCCATGTCATCAGTGTGTGGAGGTCTTACCGACTGCACTCAAAGTTGCTGGTATAAATATGTTTACAATGGCATTTGATCCTCCCACGAGCGACATTCGTTTTTTGTTAAGGCGTTGAAAGTGTTTTGAAATAATGACCTATTTTGAGCTAGCAGCATAAAACCCTTGCTAGTCCGTGAACTGGAAAATGTATTAGGTTTTACACCAGATACACTAGTTTCCAATGCACGTGAAGAACGAGAGTTGAAGAAAATTAATGCAAAAATCATTGTAGCTCTGGTCTGTCTTGTGAGTGGCCAATGATCAATTTTGAGTGCCGTTGAACCTTATTTGTATCATAAAGATGATGTACCAGCATCATGAATGTATATTTTTCATGCTTATGACGAGAATATTGGCAGGCTTTGGAAGTGCTAGATTATAGTACGTGTTATGAATTTGAAGATTGAAGTGTCGGGTGTCTTTTTCAACTTGCTGTTGAATTTTTTTTATATAAATGTTGAGAACTTGGAACTCTGATTTCTTTAATTATTGGACTAATTAGTTACAGAAGAGGCTCTATGTAATTCCGATACTTGCAACTGTCATTACCAGAAGATTTAGGCGTTTTTTTTAGTAAAAAAACTAGCTTATATAGTTCTGTGGACTAATTTTCATACTAGTTATTTTAAGAACGTGAGCCCATTCCAGATCCCAAAAACATCTGAATGATAAACAACAAATAAGCATTTTAATAAAATGTCAGAGGCTGACTATTAGTTAAGGATATTTCTGTATGTATTTATGTAGTTCGGATAAGTTAACAATTTATAATATGTGGCAGTTAAATAAATTGCATCTCTTTTTCTAATAATCTAGGTAAATATTTCATTTGCTAAATTTTGAAAGACTTTTCTCCTTCGAAAGAATATAAGGCTAAAATTTAGTAACAGTTTCCCACCTCTGTTCACATTGTTCTACACTAAAAATACACAACTGTCATTGTATCTGTAATGAAAATAACTGTGTGGTCAGCACAGTAAGAACAATGTATAAAGAACCGTTTGTATGTTTTACCCAAACAATAATTATCACACTATAAGATGTCTGTTGTAGAAGAAAATATGTATGAGCTATCCCTCTTAAAATAATGGATTGAATTTCACCTCTTTTCACACTTATTTTTTATGGCTACCAATAGCTTCATAAAATTTGGCCTATAAAAGAAAATCTTGTTTATTAGTCCTATGTGTATTATTTATTTTCCAGGGATTATCTGTATGTTAATTTTACACAGTCTTGGCTCAAGTGCTCAACACTTAATTAACATACAATGAATACCACTCAAAAACAATAATTTGGCAATGGATAATCGTTCTGGAAAGGAGGAGAGAGAAATTAGCCTATATGCAACTTATGGAATGTTCTGTATTCGTAGTCATATCAAGGGAATTAGTGCATTAAATAACTGTCAATGTTTCCTCAAGATCAACTTGTTCACTCAACTCAACTGCTAAAATTTTCTGCCAATTTTAACCTGAAAATCTGGTTTTGGATAAGTTGATTTTTTTTGCTTCTCTACTTTCATTGTTTCTTGTAAGAGGTTTTATTTATCAGATATATGCTGTACAATAGGGAACTCTTTGATTTTAAGTATTTTTTTTAATTTTTCCTTTGACACTGTTTTTGCTTATATTTTTACTGTGGTTTATGCAACTCTTGCTTGAAGATTCAGAGTTTTTAATTCAGAGCACTCTGCATTAACCAAAGTGAAGCTTAAGGCTCTGGGGAGTTAGATGAGCGGAAGTGGCAGAAAGCTATCTTCAAAGTGGGGTTCAGGAGATGAATCTGAATTTGCATCCGAGAGTAAGGCCTACTTATTTTTTAAGGTGACATATGTTGTTCAGAATATAGTCACAATCCATAAAAAACAGTTTGTGTTTTTTCCATTCATTTGGTAGAGTATTCGCAAAAAGAAATAGAAAAGTACTTTTTCGAGAAGCATGTCCAAATGCACCCTAAGAAATTCTAGTCTTGGCGGTCCTTTACAGGTGTTACTAATAGCAATAATTCAAGGCGGCCCTATTTGGAAAGTAATGATATGATAAAACCCAGAATGGAATTTTTAAGCAAGGAACCTTTTTCTGGAGGCAGAGGTTCAAATAAGGATGATGTTAGGAATGAAGACTACAGAGTTTTTGATGCAACAATTGCGCAGGGCACTGATGGAAGTTACGACATGGACATTTCTCCAGTGTTTGAGGAATGGAAAAATAGGAAGCATGGTCAGTCTGCAAAAGATGATTATGGCAGGTCAGTCGAGTTTGTTTCTCTATTAATATCTGCAGTGATCCTATTGTTTGAAAATTATTTAATGGAAACTGAACTCGGTAAGCCTAACTGGTAATATTTTATGAGGAAATATTCTATAATAAGCTTGATCATGCAAATTATTATATTCTAATTCTCATGAGAATGCTTCAACACCTCTGAGTAATCAGCAGTACGGTTGAGAATCTTTTTCTTTTTTTGACAAAGAACAGTACTGTTGAGAATCTAAATGTATTGTTTTGCTTGTTAGATAGTCTCTTTACTTGTTCAAACACATTTCATACATATCTTACTTGTATCTTTTCATTGAGAAGGCAATCCTATTTTATACAAAACAAAATTTCATGAATTGGATGCTGACCTATCAAGTTACTTAGCGAAGGCCGTTGACAGTGAGCAACGTACTTGTCTTACTTGACAAAACATAGACACTTATTTTCTTTAATTAGTGATGTGGATTGAGGATCCAGATGGATGCTTAAGTACATGGGTTGTTGATACCTAGTGTAAATTCCTGAATTAGGTAAAGAAATTGATAGAAAATTTAGGAAAACTCTAAGAAAGATAGGAAAAGAAACATACAAGTGGAAGGTAAGAAATATGGAGAAGATCGCCGCATTCATCGAATGTATGATAAGATCAAGATGATGAACCACCACAAGAGTATGAGGCTCTTGATAACATTCTAGAAATGGTTAAAGCAAGAACCTAGAGAAGTCGAATCTACGTCTCCTTTAATCTAAGATTCAAAATTCAACTTCATTCAAATCTTTAAAAATGAACTACAAAGAAGCCTTATATAGGCTTTAGCCAAGATTAAAGTCATCTGTATTTTAAGTTTTTTAGATGATCATATGATTTTTATGTGACGCTTCAGTGGTTTCTAATCGTAAATCTTAACCATTAATGGAACGTTCAAATTTTGTCCCCTCAAAGAAATTTTATATCTTTGAGAGTTGACATGTCTATGTGTGCATATTGACAGATGCAATTGGTTTATTAACTATCTGCTTTTTGGTTAATTAATTATCTGATTTTCTTTGGATAGTACCATGTCTAGGAGAAGTAGGAGTCATAGCGGGAGCCCTCCGCGTGGTTTTAAGTACTCAGCTGTTGACGAAAGGAACAGAACATGGGCTGGCAGAACGACACAACCTTGTAGAGATTTTGCTGTTGGGAACTGCAGAAGAGGCAGCCATTGCCATTTCCTTCATCATGATAATCAAAGTTATGAGGATAGCAGGGAAAGTAGACACAGGCAAGATGGACCTAGATATTCTAATTCCCGGGAGAGTGGGGATTATTCTCTTGCAAGTCAAAGATCTAACGAAGCTTGTATTAATTTCGCAAAGGGAAGGTGTAGAACGGGAGAATCATGCAAGTATGTGCATCATAGCAATTCTGATGGGTTTGACAACAAAGTTTCAGCAGATGAACCATCTAGACAAAGGGAAATTGATAGAAGACGCTTAGATAATTCATTCAAGCAGGGTGGGCAGCATTATCCAAACCACAGTGGTAACACTCCTTGCAAATTTTTTGCTTTTGGGAATTGCCGGAATGGTAAAGATTGTAGGTTTTCTCATGATAGGCAAGCATTTACAAGCCCTATTGGAAGATTAAGGGATGATAGGTCAAGGAGTAATCAAGGTGAAGATCAGGTGTTGGGCAGACAAAAAATAAGCGATTCAGTAACTCCTAATGGAAGGCCAAGAGATGATAGATGGGGTTCAGATGGCAGCATGGCTGATGTAGGTAAAGTTTGGGATGGTCCAAAGCAGAATGATTTAGTTGCTGTCTCTGATTCCATAAAGATGGTTGAGGACAACAAAAATGGAATAATAAGCGCCACAGAACCTGGATTTATTGCTTGGTCAATGAGTGATACACGGGACCATAGCTTTGACAAGAACAGAGTGCATAATGAATCACCATTTTCAATTGATAAGACGGAAGGCAACTGTTCGAAAGCAGAAAATGCAACTGACAGCATTCTCATTTCCCAGTTAGTAGGTGGAGGCATTTGGCCCGGTGACGAAACAATGTCACCTGATTGGAATTATGGTGCGAGATCTTCCAGCCATGTTAATGATGAACATGAGCAGAATAAGCAACAAGTTGCTCCAGGTAATTGTTTGTTTATTGAAAAATCATGTCAATTGAGCATTTAATCTGCAAGTGGAAAAACAGAGGATATGGTGTTGTATTAAAAGAATATGCTGATTCACCCTTAAACCTTCTTTACTTTTCTACCCTTTTTGCCAGGACAAGGACTATTTCAGAATTCTCAAAATATATCTGCTTCCCAGGTGGTGGGACAGAGTCAAGCAACAGTTTCCATTGTTACTCCAAGAGCAAGAATTATTGAAAGTATACAGAACCAGGAACACTCCACTGAGAAAAATTACATTGTAGAACCAAATATCATGAATGCAGGCCTTTCACAAATCAGTTCAAGAAATACTCCAACTCAGAACGTAGTCAGCAAAGAACAGCTTGCTCAACTTAGCTGCCTCTCAGCATCTCTCGCACATATCCTCGGAACAGATCAGCAGCTCCCACAACTTCATTCTACATCAAATTCTTATGATGCAAAGGACACTCTCTTTGGAAGCAAAATTGAAGGGTCTGGTAATCCTGTTTCCATGACATTCATCAAGCCAGATCCTGCTATTGGATTGAAGCAGTATGATACAATGTGTGATAGTATGGGGCCCAAGAATACTAATGCAAGTGCGGTCCCTCCAACCTTTTCTCCTATAAAGATTCCAAAAAATGCGGTTGAGATTCCACCACTGTTATCAAACCTGGGACAAAGTTTTGATGATTCTCGTAAAACTGCCATTTCAGAAGAACCACATGTCAAAAATGAACGTTTATTTCATTTACAGCTATGTGAAAACATTAAGGTACAAAAGGAGACTAGCAAAATCATAGCTGAAGAAAAGCCAAGCTCTCAGTCTGAAAATAAAATTACTAAAGAGAATAGTCCTTTGGGAAACATGGACCAAAATGTTGGACCTGAGGACGCCAAGAAAACAAAGGATGCGAAGGGTACTCGTGCATTTAAAATTTCATTGGTAGAGCTCATTAAAGAGCTTCTGAAACCAACATGGAAAGATGGGAAAATCACCAAAGAAGATTATAAAGCAATTGTGAAGAAGGTTACTGATAAAGTGACTGGCACGGTACAGCGGGTACATATTCCTCAGACACAAGAGAAAATTGACCGTTACTTATCAGTTTCGAAACCAAAGCTTATCAAACTTGTACAGGTCAGTCTGTCGTATGTAAAGGATTCAAAATCTTGCCTCCCATTTAACTTGGTTTTATGGATGAATGTGATGCATGCAGCTTCAGAAATCATTGAATTTTCTAGAAGACTTAGTTTGGATGTGGAAAGTGTTATAGGATAGTTGTAAAAAATTGAGATTAAATTTTGCACCAACATGTTCATTTGTGCTACAGTTTTATGTATGTAACTAAATTTCATCATTAAATATACATTGATCTCTATTAGGGTTAGCACTAATTAAAATGTGACCCTTTATGTTTTGGAAAATTACACCTACCTAACTCCCTAGTGTTCTTTCACTATAATAAAAAAAAAAAAACCTGACATTTTTTTTCTTCATGAAATTACACTTATCCCCCTATATAGATAGACAGATCATAAATCAATTTTCTAGAGGATCTCAATCAAATGGACTGATTTTAATGGAGGAAAGGGATGTTGTCAATTGCGGCGCTATTGCGCGCAATTGCGGAAGTGTTGCGGTAGAGGCCATCTCCGCTCCGCCCCTCACCATGAAACCGCCGTCACCTGTTGCGGCAATTGCGGCCGCGAATAGCGCTCAAAACGTGCCGACGCGTTGCGCCTGACTTGTTGATTTCTTTTTTTTTTAATATCATTAATATTTTTGCACTCAAAACCCTATTATTTTATTATTTATTGATATTTCCCCTCCTTCACATTATTATTTTAAATCCCAAACTGTTGTGATCGTTCCCCTTTTCCACTGTTTCTGTTTTTCTTCTTCCCAAACTGTTTCCATTCCTCTTTTTATTCTTCTTCCCTGTTTTTTAACTTCTGTTTCTGTTTTTCTTCTTCTTCACTTCTGTTTCTATGTTTTTTTTTGCCACTATTTTTTTATTTTTCTTCTTCTTCCCATTCTGTTTCAGACTTTGATTGTTTTCTAGTTTCAGGTAGAACTTGATTACTTTTTAAACTTATTTGGGATTACTATTAGATCTTGATTTTGATGTTACATTTTGGTTATGAAATATGAAGTACTATGATTATCCCTTTATTTTTGTGTATTATATTTTTACTATTTTTTAGTATGTTTGTCTATTGTTTGTATTTTATGTTTAGTCTATATATTGCTTTTGGTTTTCACAATAGCGCTAAACCCGCTATCCGCAATCCTGCTATCCCATTTTTGGGGTTGGACGCGCCACGCCTCTATCCGTGACTAACAACATAGGGAGGTAGGGAGGGGAATGGATAGGCAAAGTTTAATATGATAACTTGTTTGGTTAAAGGGATGGGAGGGGAATGGAGGAGAGAAATTTAATGAGATGTCTTGTTTGGTTAAAGGGAGAGAGGAGGGATTTTATAGCAGAAAAGATGCTTATTTAGTGTAAGATTATTTTAGTCAACACTTGTAAGAGTCTATAAACACATATTCTCTCCCCTTCAAACCCTTCTAATATTGGAGGGGAGCTGCTCTTGTCCGAGGAGGATTTTCCATCCATGTTTTCTCCTCCAAAAATATTGAATCAAAAAACTAAATTTATGGTTTCCCTCAACCAAGCAGACCCTTAAAAATTACAAGGCAATGAAGGCTGGTGTAATTTTTCAAACAAGAACAATATCCCTGCAAATAATTTGAACCTCAAGATAGGCCAGTATAATTATTCCTTAAATATGCTGTCTAATATGTGAACCTAAATTCGTTGGTGGATCCTTTTCTCAATTAACATTTTATTTCCTAACTTAATTATTTTGTTGACTTCAAAAAATAACCTATTTTTTTCAAAAAATATAGGACATCAATATCCTATCTCTTTTTTCAATTCTGTTCCATTTTATTATTTGAAGATCTTTCAGCTTCTGAATCTACATTTGCGTTTGAGACTTTTATAATTTTACTGTCAAAGTAAGACAATTTAGTACTTTTTAGTATTTTCAGCTTGTCTTATAATTATTCTTTTTTTGTGCAGGCATATGTGGAAAAGGCTCAGAAGGCCTAGTGCAAGTGTAAAAATTTGGTTATGTAATAGTACTCTTAAATGAAATATAAGCAAAAATGATAGTTGAAAGGTTGATGTATCTGATGAAAAATGTTGTTCAAATTCATCAACTTTTCAACTACTATTTTTGCTTATATTTCATTGTGTTTACTATTGCTACTATATTTTGTTACATTACCGTTTTTGTTGCATATTTATTTATCTTGTTGCAATAAGTTCTGTGATGCTCTTTAGATCAGTTGATGTATAATTGAGTAAAAATCAAG
Organism: Cicer bijugum; assembly: GCA_037974875.1. Classification (NCBI taxonomy): domain Eukaryota; kingdom Viridiplantae; phylum Streptophyta; class Magnoliopsida; order Fabales; family Fabaceae; genus Cicer; species Cicer bijugum. Next base: position 7,077,386 of record JBBPBT010000036.1, read on the forward strand.
CAGCTCTTGTGTAAATATAAACTTAGGGCTGTTTGTTGTCCATCATTTTTTTTTCTAGGAAGAATTTTAAGTGTAGTGTTGCTCTAAATTTAGTTTGCAACCAACATTAGACAAATGTTATTTTTTATTTTACCTGTTTTATGTAATTGAAGGAAGAGATGTCCTTTTTCTCTTTGAAATAGTGCGAAAGAGACGGTAATTTTGGGTTTCTGTGTTCTGCTACAGAAATATTTCGTATGTTAACTCAAACTCAAGTATGCATTGTTTCATTCAACTCAGATCCTGTGCTACCTCCAAGACCAATTTTGTTATTAAGAATTTTGTATTTAATGCAGTTTAAAAATAGTGCATTTGTTGTAGCAAGTAAATGGAGCGCCATGGGATAAATATACATTGAATGACTTACATTTATTTGGAGTTTATGTTTTGAATTTGGTTTATTTAGGTTGGAATTTGAGCTAAATGATCTTTATTAAAATGGTTTTAATTTGTTGACCGTACTAAATGCATTTTATTACAGAATATAAAAAAATGTGGTTTTAACGTTCAATAATCTAAAGACAATTCTTTAAATGTTAAAAAAAAATTAGAAACTATTATGGTTGTTCATCGTGATAAAAATCATTTTTTTTAAAATTATCTATAAAAATGATTTTAATGAAAAACTACTTTTCAATTGAAAATAATTTTTAGATTATTCTGATTGATTTTTTTTAATCTAATCTAGTGCCTCTGGTCTGAGTCGGTAACAAAAAGTTCAAATAAGCACTTCAATTCCATCATCTAGAAGTGCAAAATTCAATTTAATTCATGGACAAATATTATGGATTCCCAACTCTGAAAGGGCACACCAGTATAGAATACTAAACATCTCGTTACTGAAAACATAGGCTGCTTAACAAAGCTGAAAGAGTAACCTTCCTTTGCTTTAATTAATTAATTTAGTTTAAATAATTTTATTTTATAAAGTAGTTTAATATATCATTTTAATATAATTTGATTATTAACCTGATTTCACTTATTTAATCAATTAAGTTAATTCAATTTACTTTGTATGACTTGGGTCTTAATAATGTCATCTCTGAATTAGATAATAAAGTGATAATTAGTTTCACAAGAATCGATTAATCATGTCTCAGAATTCAGTTCTATTTTGACTAAAAAGTTTAAATTTCTTTATAAAATATGGTGTCAGATATCAAAAGTTTAAATTTCTTTATAAACTATGGTGTCAGATAGATGAGTCTTATTAACAAATGCCCTAATAATTAAAAATACAAATTTCAATAAATCTCTAAATCTTTTTCTATATTTGGTTTCTTAGCAAATTTTTTTGTTATAATTAGTATTTTTGGTGTATTAGTTTAGTTAATGTGGCTCATTCACTAGTAAGGGCAACAATATTTTACGGATAAAGCTGCCATATATTTCACTAGTAAGTGCATTTAATTTTCTATAAAAAATAATGGAAAAGCAGGGGCATGCACATGATACAAAAAATTTGAATCGGTTGATTCTATATTGCTATGGTATTGGATCTATGACCTTTTGGAAAAACAATTTTAAAAGCAAACTTCTACTCTAGATATCTCGTGAAAATTAATTAAACCGTTAGTGTGCTAAGAAATACTATCTCTTCAAACTTTTTTCACATTAATTTTACATTCCTCTCTTTTGTGCAAATGTGATGAGTCTCAAATAGTTTAAATAGGATGGGTAGAGAAACACGTGACATAATAAAAAGAGACATACAAAGAGGTATGGAATGAGTGTAAAAAAGAGTGTTATAAAATCAAAACTCTACAAGTAACTTGGTCATGTGCAACTAAATAATCCACGATCCAAAAGATTTTGAATGATCTTATCTTGAGAATGGTGCAAGAAAGGAGTTTTTGACTTTACATATTTTGTATTGTGACATTCTTAATCGATTGAACCACCATTCTAAACTTTAAATCGTAACAAATCAATGGTGTTATATGTTCCATTTGTGAGTGGAGCAAAAAAAGAAGTGAGAGTGTAAAGGAGAGATGATAAAAGTAGTATTTGTGAGCGTGGTTAATTAATAGAGAGTGAAAGGGTTAATATCCTTTTCTTTTTGGCAAAGGGAAAGGATTATTATTTGGACTCCATCATGTGTACAACAACATATCTATCTATCTATAAGTAATACTAACACACTATCTTATACATATTTTTTTAATACACTATTTAATTAATTAAAATTCATATAAAATTTATATAATTTAATAGGGTCTATGTGAATTTTAATTAATAAAAAAATATTTTAAAATGTGTATTATTAACATTACTTAAAAAAATATATTAACATTGATGAATACATCTCTAAATATAAGACTACATCGACAAAATCGGAAAAATTTAAAAAATTTACTTGTAAATATGATATTTTTGAAGTCATTAATATAGAAATTATTTTTGTTTTGGTTTGTAAAATTTAATGAGAAATACTAAGAATTTCCATCACTAAAATTAAGTATTTTATTTCATATTAAATTTGAGAATTCCAATTCATTAAAATGTTTTTAAAATATATATAATTAATTATTTCGTTAGAAAATGAGTTTTTTTGAATGGAACGAAGTGTGAAAATGATTAACCTACACATATAACGACATTGTAGGTGGGTAAAGATATCCATATAGTAATGGACACAAGAAGTTTTATTTGTACGACTCAGTGCATGCATATTGTTTAATATTACATTGATTGTGAATTTGAATAATGAATACAACAACATGTGCAGCAAGAAAATAAATAAAGATGATCAAATATGACAAGGAGACATAAATCACAATCAGCAATAACTTGTAAATTAATCAATGAATGAAATGTTCCGTACGCTTCTTTATTGTCCAAGAAATTGCATTCGAAATCCAATAATAATATATAGGAGAAAGTAAATAGATAGGAAGAAAAGCAAAAGAAAAAATTGGTTAGGATAGAACTCCAAAGAAGAGCTTTCGAAAGGCTATTATTAAACCAAACAATGATAGAAAAACTTTAGGATTCCTTTATCCAAAAAAGGAAAAATGAAATTCATGAGTCTATAGTCCGGACTCTGAGGAGAGCATTTAGTAAGAGGTGGAGTTGAATTGTATGACACACTTTAACTCTCTTTAGTATGGTGGTGGGAAAGTGAAATATGCATGGGGTGGGGTACTGTCAGATCTCACCCAATCCTCCTCGTAAAGATGTTCTTCCATATATACTAACAATTCTTAAAACTTACTATCCTTGTTCAATTTTTTTTTTTATTACCCTACCCCTTTTTATGTTCTGGAATTCAACCAACTTCCTTTCCTTCAATATATAAATATGTTTTCGTCTCTCTAACTGTTTTTTATGTGAACAATTGCAATAATTTTAATATTACATTATTTATGTTAGAGGTGGAGATGGAATTGTGGACTTCTTTATCATTAGCTTTCTAATTAACTCTATAATTATAAAGTGAACCTTATAATTTTTTGCATGTAAAAGTTGTCAATCAAGAATTATGAACTTCTATTATACAATCAATATTCTATTTTTGTTGTTAAAAATTCAAACAAAAATTGTATCAAGTAAGTATTTAGATTTTAGTTATTAATGAAAAATCACTTTAGATAATCTAAATTCAAATTATAACATCAATAATTTTTAATTAGATTTTTTTTTTACTAAATTTTGAATTATCAATGTCATACTCCTATTAAAACAAAATATTCAAAAATAAAAAAAATATATTTAAATTGCCATTTTTATCGGTGAAAAAATGCATCAATGTTTATGCCATTTTCTTTGTTTGAAGGTTAAATTATTTTATTTTTAATTCTCTTAAATTAATAGTGTATGTTATTTTCAAATCATTATACAATTTAGGCTTAATTGTAGTTTTGGTCCCTCTATTTTAGCTGATTCGTGAAAGTAGTCCCCCCATTTTGTTTCTCCCCAGTTTTGGTCCCTCAAACAGAATTTTTGTCCAAAACTTCATGAAATCTCATTTTTCTTACATTTATTTAAGTCACATCATGCCTCAAGATCTCATTTTTAACAATTGTACATGAAATATATGATCATAAATGATGTAATACGACTTTAAAAAATGAAATTTAATCAAATTTTAGAACAAAATTCTGCTTGAGGGGCCAAAATTGGGGAGAAATAAAATGGAGGGACTACTTTCGTGATTCAGCTAAAATAGAGGGACCAAAACTGCAATTAAGCCTACAATTTATTATACATTTATAGTTAAAGATAAATTAGTTCATAAAAATAATTTTTTCAAATTATTATATTTATTTATTATTTTTTAATTTATGTTAAAAAAATTAAAATTAGGGACACAATTGTACTATTCTTATATAAAAAAGAAAGCATATTACGATCTCCATCACTAGTATGCTAGTTATTGTGTAAATGACTAAATGTCCAATTGGACATGAATGGAATCAATCAAATCAAATTATTTTGATGAATGTGTACGTCCACGGTCCACCTTTATCATTACTTTATAGATTTCAATGCAAATTAAAGTGACATTAACCCATCGATGGATGCTCTAAATTTAAATATATTTAAATTTGTAATCATTATCTTTATTTTTAATTTTATTTGTTTATATTTTTATTAGATATAAAATTTAAATTATAAAAATTATACATATAAAATTTACGGAAATTCAAAATTTATTTAATATATTATTAAAACTTATAAATATTAATATTTGATAAAAATACTTAAAATATTAATTTTAATATATTTTAATAATATATTAAATAATTTTAAATTTATATAGAACTATATATAATTTATACGATAAAAAATTTCTAACCAACAAAAATATTTTTGAAAGAAAAAAAAATAATCATAGATTAAGAGAAATTTTAATTGAGATATTTCAAACTCAACATTAGCATCAAACTCTATATCTATTAGTGTGACATATCTGTAAAATTCTTTACTTATTTATTTATAACACATATCTTTTATCACTTTTTTTCATATAAATTCTTTATTTTTTAAAACATACACAAGTTAACATTTTTGTTTTGGAATAGTTTATTATTTTTTTTCAAAAAAAAAAAAATTAAGAAATCCAGAACAATCGTAATGATATATGATTCATCATCATATACAGAGTAGTTAAAGAGATGGGTTTGGATAAAATAAAAAAGATTGGGGAATTAGCGTATGAACCAATTAATTTCCTTCAACACCGTGAATCCCCTCTCAAGTGAACTCATGTTCAGAAAAAATTACGAAGCATCAGCATCAAGTAGAGATTTCACTTTTTTTTACATAATTCTTCTGAGACTTGCAATTCATGAGAATGTTACCACAATATTCTTTAACAATTGTACAAATGTGTTATAAATATGACCTAATTTAACCATTTTGGCATTTAAAAAAACTCATAATTTAAAACAAAATAACATGTGATAGTACTCTTTTTCCTAATATTCCCAACCAATTAAAAAATGAATGCAAATTAATCTTGAAGAACATTAAATTTTCAATTTGTTGTGACTCTTGGGGATATCCATAGGAATGAGATTGGGGAGAAAATCTGTTTGTGGTGGGGACATTCTTAAGGGAGAGGATGTGGAGTAGGGGAGCACTCCTCCTCCTCCTCCTCCTCGACATGTTCTATTCACTTCTAAATTTCATCACTCAACATAAATAATAATATTCATAACACTCTGCATTTAACTACCAATACTTTTATTTCTAATTTTCTCGCTCTCTTTTTTTCATCTAATTACCATCGTTCATTTATTTTTAATCTAGCCCCACTTTTATTTGAGATTAGTGTTTGAGTTTGGTGTCTACATCATTCAAGTTTAATAAGATATTTTAACACTACATTTTATCTAAAACATCGATACATTAGAATATATATCACATCTTTTACATATTCATTTAGTCTTTAAATATAAGTTTTTATTTACATATTTTATATTTATTAAGAAAAATAAATAGTGTAATTAATCTATCTATTTTGTATTCTATTTGTTTATATTTATGAGCAAAAATGAGTCAACAAAAATTATATCTCATCCAAATTTTAAATAAAATACATTAATTTTTATTAACAAACTTTTACTTATAAATAAAAACAACACATATATAAAAATGAATAAATTATCTTATCTGTACAGATATATTTAATAATGATTTTTCATATTCAAAGTAAATTAATAGTATTAATTAATGTAATATTTGAAAATCATTGAATATGAAAGATAATTTATATGCAGGAACAAATTTTTCCTCAATACTTATAACTAAGACCAAATGAATATCATATATCATAACATTTAATTGATTCATAACTTTACATTCTTTCCCTTTAAGTATATAAAATCAATTTTGGTGAACATAAACTCAACAAAAATTATAAAAGTTATTTATTATCTTTTTATATATATAATTTAGAACATGATAATATATTTGTGAGATTACATTTTTCTTTGACATCAACATAATAATTATTAAACGTAATTTTATATCAATATTAGCAAAACTATTTTCTCCGTCTCAAAATAATTTATTAAACAGTTAATTAGTTACATAATATTTTTTTAAAATTTCATGTATCTTTTCAATGATATAATTTAATTAATATTATTTATATTATTTTCAATATAATATCTTTTAGATGTATTTATAACATTAATATTTAATAAAATTAATATTTTATCAATTATACATATTTAGTGATATAGATAATTAATAATTAAATATCTGAATTATAGTATGATTGATGTGAAGAGTGAATATAGAAACCGTACAAGGAGTGACGGACATCCACACGGATGGCGCGATAAATGTTACCGATTGTGCAATAATTTCTAATCAACCGATACAGTACAAAAGCGGTCATTGGTTACTTAGGATTGTTATAGATAAAGTTTGGATACTACACTATACTATTTTATATACTGTCCTTTCCTATATCTACCGTTTAAACAATATTTATGTTGCTTCCATGTATCTTTTTAGATTTCAATTTTAATATCTGTATTTTTATCTATTAAATACATATGTGTTTATACTTATATTAATTATTCATATTTTAATTAAAATATATTGATAAATAAATAATATTATTATAATTAAATTTTAAAATTATCTAAACATTTTAAATTTAATCATAAAATAGTTTTTAAATCAAAATATTTTAATTAAATATGCGTTACAATACACATTCAAATATTTATAATAATATTTTTTGAAGGTTGCAAGTTTTACAATAATATTATTTGAGATTTATAAAAAAAGATGATAGGAAATTATAAATATAATTACAAAGTAATGATTAATAAGACATAACTCTTAGTTATAAAGTTTCAATTATTTGGCTATTCATAAAAATCAAGTTCTCAAAAAGTTTATAAACGTTTGCCTTTCAATTATAAATATTATAGTGGTCCAATAATATAAAAAATGTTAAAATATAAAAAAAATTAATTAAATTAAATACTAATATAATACAATAAATAAATAATATATTTATATTACTGTGAATGTAGTGCGGGGTAGATTCTATAATATTCTATTCACATTCATACTCGTTTAATTTTACAGTTTGGCCAACTAACAAAAAGAAGTTGGGGTTTATGTATTTTAGATTTAATTACTTGTCACCTCTTTATTTTTTTTAAATTTTTTTAATAGGTCTGTGAAGTAAAAGGATTTTGTAATTATTAGATCTTAGAGTGGTAGGATGCATCGAAAAGGTATATTTCAAAATTAATATTCAATATTTTAAGTCTTCCCTCTAAAAGAGTAATATGTAGGGAATTTATGACTAGAGAAAAATATGATATTAAGTCACTCAAATCAACTTAAATTAAATTATAATTCAGTTCATTTAAATTTAATGATGTTTGTGGACTCGCGAACCCAACTTATTGACTTAATATATATATATATA
>JBBPBT010000036.1:7088508-7114891 GCA_037974875.1 Cicer bijugum
ATCTAAGTTATCATTTGGAGTATAGTGGAAGTATATGAGAAATCAGTAGTAGAATAAGTGTGTTTGATAAATGGCAGATATTATGTTAATTTGTGTTTTTTAATTTAATCATTTGGAGAAGAGGAGAGAGGACTGAGTAATAAAATTTGTCTTTTAGTCAATTTTAGCTCCATGTAAATTAAAGTAGAGATTTGAAGGACATATAATATTTAGCTCCATGTAAATCACTTATAAGTTTCTTTGATGTTATTGGGTCATAAATGTCTATAGAAGACTTACTACTAAATTGTTTATTAACAAAAATAGGAATATTTACTCTAAAAAAAAAAGGTAAGGATATGTTACTATCTACCACAAAGCATAGTAGTTCCATTACAACCATTGTCTTCATTATTATTGTTTTCATCCAAAATATTTTGTTCTCTATTATTTCTAGTTTTAGAGTATGTTAAGTATTGTGTAGCAAATGTTACTTATAAATTTCACATTACTTAGAAAATTAATAGTTGAAGAACATATAAGTAATTTTTGTGGTTGGTCTTGTATGTAGATGAGCAAATACTAAATACCCCTAAAAAATGAGGTGATGTGCAGCCTCTCCTCCTACACACCCTGAGAACCACCTTTTAAGAATTGTCTTGGAACACAATCCATTGTTTGTCTTTGTGATTGCATGTCGTTGAAGGTTTCCGAGTATAATTTATATTAGAAATTTGTATTATGAGTTGTATTACCTCATTTTCTTAATATACACGTCATATTGCTAAAAAAGAAGTTCTCATATATATATATATATATATATATATATATATATATATATATATATATATATATATAGCTTTACAATCTTATAGTCCATATTTTACTTACATTTTGTAAAATATTTGAATGTTTTATCTACTCATGATGAAGTATTAGTTTGATGGTTGAAATTATTCTCCACAAAATTATTAAACCGAGTAACTTTCATAAAAGTAATGCATTGTTACAACACTAATTTCATATGCATCTTTTTCTTACTTTATTAATGGGTTTAGAACGATCTTTTTAAGGTTTTATTTACTATTTTAGCTTTATTTTTCATGATTCATTGCAATGTAATAAGACTTAGAACCCAAATGAAGGATACAAGAACCGATTCACTCAAAGTATATATAGGGTCTGGTAATCAATATTTTGATCCACAAATATACTGTAGAATGATTGCATTTGTGCATGCGTAAGGTTAAGAAGATAGAATGTAAAATATAAATAAATGAAGTGTTGTTGTACTTCATAACTGAAAAATAATGATTAAAAAAAAAAAAAGAAGAAATTAATGATGACACGGCATTGTAGCCCCACCCGTATGATATATATATATAATTTGTTTTGGTATTTATAAATAAATATCATCAACTTTGTTGCTTATATATATACGATTTCTGACTCTATCTTCTAATAAGTACACATCACATCACATCACTTATTATATCTATACATTTATTTATACATATATGTACTACCATCTGTTTCACCGTGACTTCAATTTTCTTTTTCCACTTTCCTTCTTTTCTATTTTCAATTTTCAACTCCTCCATCATCAAAACTTTCAGAATCCATATTCATATTTCACTTCATTATAATGTAACGGACTTCTCCATTAAGAGTCTTTAGATTAAACTCAAACACCTTACATTATAAAATTATCAAATGTGTGCAAATTATTTGGGAGGGAGATATGAGTGGGGATAAATTTATATTTTACTAATATATATTTAACATTTTAATACAATTTGCTCACTTCTAAAAATATTACATAATTTGTTTATTTTCCAAGAGAAAAGCTAACCATCTCCTTTAAAATCTTTCTTTTACAAGACTTTTATATTTTGTGTTCACCATAGTTGTAGTATGAGATTTATTTATTTATTTATTAAAAAATATAAATACATGTATAATTAACTCATTTGCGAGATTTCAGTTTTAATCTTAAACAAAACCTTCAACTTAACATCATTTTTTATTGAACTAGAACTTAATTACACCCCTAACATTTTCTTATTTCTATTAAATATATACTTTATCCTTCTTAGTGTCATTTAATAGTTTTGCACATATATTAAAAAATATAATAATTAAAAGAAATAACTCATTTTACCAAATTAATCGTCTTTAACTATCAGTGAATTTTTTCACTATTATCAATTCAAAGTACAATAATGTTTTGTAAGTTGTGTTCATAGTAATTGTTGAAACATAATATAAAAAATAATAATTAAAGTTGCATTGAAAATTAATTTTTTTTAGATGAAGTATTTACATTATAATATTATAAATGTATACATATTATGTATATCATTAATGTCTTAAATCATGGGTCAAGACAGTGGTTACTTTAAGCATTGTTGCCCCTCATTGAAAAATTTGAAGCTCCCCCACTATTAGAAGCTCATAAACCTGAAGTTAGTTGGTGACGCCATCATCTTTAACCTTAATTAAATTGATTATTGGTTGAACAACTAAATTTGGATGTATTAATACACATTTCAAAGTAGATTATGTGTTCAATGATTAATTTACATGTTGAATTAATTACAATGATGAATTAATATCTGGGCACCCCCAAGAGGAGTTTGAATAATTTTTGCTTCCATTGGAAATTAATTAAAGTCCGTATACAAATTTCTTAACTTGCTTGAATTTGTTCGGCAGAAAGGTTATGGTATTTAACTAAATGACATCAACATTCAAGGTGCGTCAATGCTTGATATTAAATGAGACATGTGTATAGTTTTTCAATTTTTTTCTTACGTTGGATAATGTTCTTTGATTGGGAAATCCTTCTATTTCTAGAAAATATAACATCACCTTCCTTTTTCAAAAATTACTTGGCTTCAAGAACACGATATATGTATATATATCAACTTTAATTATTTGGTGGTGAGCTAATTTTTCATTAAATATAATTTTTGACCAATGAATTTCATAATTTAATAGTCTTGTTGTTGAATTAGTTTTTCGAAATCAATTATTCAATGGCATTATTCCAAGAATGCATATGACACATGCATGTGATGTCAAAATTAATTGTGACTTCAAAATAAAATAAAAAATTATAAATTGTGACTTTGGAATTGTCTTCTTATACATCAATAAATTACCTTAATTGTTCAGCCATAGAGAAAGGGGTTGGATAAAATTAAAGTTGAACTGCGTTCTATGTTCAATGATGATACATTTATTGCATATAGTTTTCTGAACTAGACTGAAAAACAAGAGATATGTCATTAATTAGTAAATACATGTAATTTATTCTAGCAATTATAGGGATCCAAAAAAGCTAAGCACCAAATTAATCCTTTTGTTGGGTAGTACTACTAATTAACCATCCTTTTCTATTTGGGGAGAGAAAAAAAATTGATTTTTTTGACCAAAATTACTCTATCACTTTTAAGTTTTTTTATTAATTAAAAAACTAAACTTATCTAATTACTATATCATAATTATGGTAAATATGTTTTGAGAATAATTTTAATCTATTCCCTTTTATATAACATTGTTTGTATTGAAAAATGATGTATTTATTATTTCGATAAACATTTAAATTAAGTTTTTAATACAAAATATATTTTTTTATTGACCTCTTAAGTAATTATATATGATTTGATGAATAATTAGCCATTTAAATTGGTCTTAAATATTTAAAGTTTGAAGAATGAATCCAATATTATGGATCCCAAAAAAAGAGTGAAGGAGACAGGGAGCGAAATTAAAAGAAAGAGGCATATGGAAATGGAAATAAAGGAGAAGCAATTAATTAACCCTATGATTTCAGTGCACCAAAAATCAAATTGAAGAGAGAGAAATTCATATAGGTTTAATTCTTTTCATCCCTAGCTATCTGTGGGGTGTTCAATTCAATTCATGCATACGCACACGACTACATGACTTTAACGGATATTTTAATTCTTAACATTATTCATACATACTATTATTTAAATACTTTAATTGGTATAAATTTTTTATTACATCACAACTATTTATAAGGGTTATTTTAGATTTAATTATATAGCAAAAATTCAATATTTTTAATGGACCCATAGGATAAAAATATTTTACATTAAGATCATATATAAATTAAATATTTATTTGAGATAAATGGTATTTATTATAATCATTTTAGTGGTTTATGAACTATGTACTAATTAAACAAAAAAAATTATGCATTATTTATGCCTTAGATATTATATAAAATTAATAACAAAACTTAAATTTTTATACAATTTACATTACACAAATAAATCTAGAAATCAATCAAATGGGATTAATAAAATTAATTAAATATTACAACACTGACAAAGAGATAATAATAATTTAAAAATAATAATTAAATATAATTGTATGGGTTAGTATCCGACATCAAATATATCTTAAATGTAAAATATTGATTGCAGCTACTAGAATTTAGGGGGAGGGGGAGGGAAAAAATATTACTATCTCTTGTCTCAATTCTAAGAAAAATTTTGAAATTTTTTTTGTCTCATTTATGAAAAAAGTTGTATTTTTTATTTAAATGACTTTTTAACTTTATTTAATTTTTTTTTATAAATATTAGTGGATGCATTTAATATCTCATACTTTTTTATGAGGAGTGTAATTGTAAAAATATTTAAAAAGTGATATTGATGTTTTTTTTTCTTCTTATAATTGAGACAAAAGAGATATTATTATGAAATTGTCTAATATAATCTTGATCCAACTATAGATATCACTGGTATTAGTAAATTTTAATAAAATTTAATATTTATTATTATTATAGATTTCATTTTTTATCAAAGAGTAAAAAATCCATCCTAGCCACGCTATTATTTATTTAGAAGGAGGAAAGAGACTCCAGGGTCATACATTCCTTGTTCGGAATTCGAACTATATGTCTCTTCAATTTGAGTTGCAAAACTAGGTCGTCATTGATGTTCTAACACCTAATAATAATATAGATTAAGTTGCTTTGTTCCAACTATATATTTAAATTCAATTCAAACTAGAAAAAACAATGTACTTTCAATTCAATTTAAATATATAGTTCAAAAGCAAAGGAAATCTAGAAAATGGAAGAAAAAAAAATGGATCTCTATAATCTTAAGATCAACTTTATTTTTTTTATGTCTCTAATTATTTTCATTATTAACTTTTAGTCGTTGTTTTGCTTAGGTATATATAAAGAGACATTTGGATATACATCTTTAACAATTGTTCATTCAATATAATAAGCATTGATAATATAATAGAGCTCTTATATAAACTAAATAGAGATTGATGATAAACTTGGCATAAACTCAAAACAGCTATTATGACAACAACCTATTTGGAGCATGACATTTTATAATATTTTTATGTAAAATACTTTTTTATATTAAAATTCAATTTTGGCTGAATTTATTGAACTAATATAGGTTCATCAAAGTCTACTATTGAATTTACTAAAAGGCCTTATTTTTTATTTAGATAATTAGGTCTAAAATAATTAGCCAACAAATATTTTTTTTAGAAGCAAAAATACCATTAAAAACATAAGAAAAATATAGAAATAGAAGCCAAAACATATGACATTAGATGTAAAAAAAAAAAAGATTAAAATATAATATAATTAATAATGGTGGGAGTGAACTAGAGTAATATTGGAAGTTGGGATAGGAGGGGGGTAGCTAGGTATATGGATCAAAGTGATGACTTTGTAGAACCACATTCATTCAATTCAATCTCTTTAATTTGTTGCACTACACACACACACACACACACCATGCACACCTTTTCTTTTCATTCATTCGTCTACATGCTTTTTGCAGTGACTCCCCTTTCAGTAAAAACCCCTTCCTAATTTCATAATAACTTTCTCAATTCTCTCCTTTCCTTTCCTTTGGGCCCCCTCTACCCTATACTCACCTTTTCAACCATAAAAATTCTTCTTCATTCATTAAAAATAAAAACATTAACTTCAAGGTAATAATAATATATTTATCCTCTCCTTAATCACAATATTTTCTCTTCCCTTCTTCTCCACAAATATTCATTTATGTGTGGTTAATTAATTTATATTATTTATATATAAGTGGTGTATTGTTTCATTTCAAATGATCAAATCAAAAACCCTTTTCCTTGTATATTGTTTATCTCTTATCTCCATCTTATCTTTTGGCTAATTAAGCATCAAATCAAGAAGAATTAGAACCACCCCATCAAATATTAATTTATTTTTTTTTATCATGGAAAGCAACCAAAATAATATTAATACTAGTAGTTCATTCACAAATGTGAGCAACAACATTTGGAATAATCTTGAAAAAATGGAAACAAATGAACAACACAACAATAATAATAATAATAATATTATTCTTGAAGATCATCATCATCATCAAATTCCTATAAGTTCTTCAATGATTTGGCAAAACTACAACATGATGGTACCACAACCACCATCTTCATCAGGTTCACTAAGTGATATATTAGGGATCCACCAAGAAAATCATGATGAAGAACAAGAAGAAGAAGAGTTAGGAGCTATGAAAGAGATGATGTACAAGATTGCAGCTATGCAACCGGTGGACATCGATCCGACAACTATTAGAAAACCGAAGCGAAGAAACGTTCGAATTAGCGACGATCCACAAAGCGTTGCGGCTAGACATCGAAGAGAAAGAATAAGTGAGAAGATTCGTATACTCCAAAGACTTGTTCCTGGTGGAACCAAAATGGATACAGCTTCTATGCTTGATGAAGCTATTCGTTATGTTAAGTTCTTGAAGAGACAAATTAGGTTGCTTCAATCCACTCCACAAACTCAACAACAACAACAACAATTGTTACCACTTTCACAATGCATTTCTACTACTTCTACTACTGCTTTCTTGTTATCCCCTAATTCTTTGGCTTCTGAATGGCCTTTTGCACCAAATTTACTGCTCACTTCCACAACCACCACCGCCGAGTTACCCGTCGGAGTTCCATTTCAAGCCGGGGGAAATTCACATGTCCATGCTTCTGATGGCTCATCAACTTTTAACCATCATGAGGTAATTAGTGAATAATTATTTGTAATTAGGTTATATTATATTTTTATGTATATGTATTAAAAAAGTTGGTTCAATGTACGAGGTTTTTAATTATTAGGTCAAGTCTCAGACGCATAGTCTTATTTTCATAAGCAGATAAATTATTTTCAAGATTTGAACTAGTGACTTCTCTAAATCATAGGGTTATAATTTATTGTTGCACCAAGGCTCGCCATGATTATTATGATTGTATATGAAATATTAAATATTAATTGTTGAAGTGATTAAGATTAGTATATATGTATGTAATTAAGTTTATAATGTTTTGAGTTAGGCGGAAAAAAAAAAGTAAAGAGGTGTATATATATAGGTATAGTATAGAGTAAAGTTTTGAGAGGAGATTGATATATCATGTGTGAGAAAAAAGGTTTGTTAGGATATTGTTGACTAAAGGGTTGTGGAGAATAATCATAACGTTTGGGTTTGGTTACGTAGAGTCATATATATATATGTATGTATAATTATTATAAGAATAGAAAAATGTGTATGCAATTTGAATGTTGGCCGGAAAGTTTGTTTGGGAGACTCTCTTTCTGGGAATAAATTCAAGTGTGACGTGAGAAACTATATAGTATAAATATATTAATTGAATAATATTGAAGATCGATGAATTTATGGTTATGTAATATATATATATATTGTATGTCTTTCTGTGCCCTTTTTCCATGTTTGTATATAGTATGCATAATTACATATATGCATGCTTATTGGCATTTGTGCCGTATAACAAAGACACTCAAAGAGTAATTTGTACTCAACAAGAGAATAAATATATAATGTGAGAGTTTAACTAACTAGCTCTAGGTTTTGATTCTCATTATGTTCAACATGTTTCAGAAAAGATAAAACTTGTGGTTACTTAAAGCTGAATATCCCTTTGGGGGAAGATGTCACGCCTATGTGTAAAAAACTGAAATTCTTTTCTCTATACAAATATTGTTGTGGAACTGCTCTCATTAATTCTTTTAAATCTTCAAAATTGTTTTTTGAAATTGTGTGCTCAACCAAAAACGTCTATTTTTAGTTAATTATTAAATATGTGTTGTTCTTAAGTTATTTGTTAATTATAAAGTTTTTTTTTTATGTTTATATTTAAAAGTATCTGTTAGGTATTTTTATAAGTATATGTTTGGTATTATATATTTTTTATTATTATAAAATTCAATATTTTACTAAAAATAATAATCATCCACCTTAAATTTTTTAGAAGCATCTTATATTAAAATATTTCAAATATTTAAATTATTTTTAGCCATTTATAATATTAAAATGTTTGACAACTTGTATGATGGTTAGAATAAAAGAAAATAATATGATAGGATATAACTATCATATCATATCACTTAATCCAGCATTTGATAAATAATTAGTATTTATACTTTTACAAAACATGAGGAAAAATTAATTTAATGATAATGTATGTAAAAAGAGTAACAAATAATTAAATTTATAAAAATTTAAAAATGAAAGTAGTTTATTCATCAAATGACAATAGCTATTGTAATTTTGATAGGGCAAACTTGCGTGTATGAGTTGACGACACATCGTAGTAGACATTCACTTGACTACCGAATCAAAATTGAAAAGAAAATTTAACTTCTTTAGACCATCATGAGAATCTACATTAGTGAAATTTTAACTTTAGCTAGAGCAAAGAATCAGTGTAAAAACAACAATAAATAAATAAATAATGAGTCTTGATGAGTGCTTCCTTTAACAGATAAGTATTTTAGTGCATTAAAAACTAAGCTGAAACAAAAACAATGTTGATCATATCATTTTATCATATTTTAATAGCAAATATTATGGAGAACTCAAATTCTCTAATTGGTGGATTAGCTCAATTGCATGTCTCTAAAGTATTTAAATACAGATGTGCAGTAGTTGTTGTTTATATAAAGTATTTAGAGTACCCCTTTACTCTAGTTTAATACAATTATTCCTTATAAAAATAACCATAATTTTGTGTAATAAATAATGATCACCATCTTCATTTTTATCATGTCTTGTTGAAGTTATTATTGCAGCATTCTGCATGATTGGATTTAAAAGATGTGATACATTGCACTCCAATTGTATGAAATTTGATTAGGTTAACTAATAGTATGCACAGATGGGTTTGAATATACAGCTGGTTTATGTGTAACATTGGCTAAATAAAAAATTTGTGTAGTATCTATAAATATATGATATATGAATAGTATACATATATTCGTTCCTTAGCTCATGTACTAGTGCAATTTTTTTACACTTTTACACCCTCATTTTATTAATTTATACCATTCTTATATCTCAATACATGTTTCATGAATCTCTAATTTTTATGGGTCATAAATTTGTTACTCAATTGAGTACGAATCATATTTAAACTCGTATAAATATACCATGATTTTTATAATTATATATGAGTCATTTACAAAAAGATTTTGATTATGAAGAACTCAACGGAATTCCCTCGAATTCGTCAAAGAAATCCCCGTTGAGTTCTTATGCTTTCATTTCGAAAACTAAATTCATCCGATTACTACAAGGATGATCCCAACTCGGAATATGAACCATAAATGAAAATTAGTGATTTTAAATAAAAAAAATCGAATTAGTGGTTTTCTTTTTTTTTAAAAAAAAAAAGTCAAATTAGTAATTTAAAAATAAAATATCTTCGGTAAAGAAATGAAATATTTTTTTAATTTTTGTCACAAAATTTAGTTACGAAATTAATAACCAGTTTTATACTTTTCTATCACGAATTTTATTTATTTCTTCTTAAGGTGGATAGTTATTTGTACGTGAGTTACAAAGTTTTAGATGTATGCATGAGACTTTTTCTAAAAAAATGTCAAAACCCATACTTCCTATCAAATGTCTACCGATAGTTCGGCAAGTTTAATTCAAGTAAATATCTTCTCTATGTCTAAAAATAACCCAAATTTCAATTAGTAATGTTTTGAGTGTATTTGCATTAGGAGAATATTGGTGGGTGGAAAAAGAAACAGCTTTATAATATGGTAGTTTATTTTCTTATTTTTTTATGTTTTAAAAAAACCTCTAAAATACATTATTAGATTAGTCTATTCAGATATATTTCTTTTATTAAAAAACACTTTTAAATTGATTAATCTGAAGAGGATTCAAGAGTGGAAAAAAAAAAACTCACTTGTAATGTTTGATCTTGCATTACCATCTGAGCTGAATTTTAGGCATTGTTATAAAGTTTTAAGCTTGTTAGACGTTTAGATCTCCATCAAATTATCTTTGAATTGGATTTGTCTCTTGTTTTATAGTATTAGGTCCCTTTAATCCCTTCTTCTGGAAATTATTATTTTTGCTTCACCTCTTGAATTAGATATATCTTTTGTGGTGTATATTTACTCCAAAGTGTACAAATGTACAATTTTTATAGTTAACAAGACATTGGTGTAAAGTATGAGTTAAAAGACTCACATGGTTAAAAAATCATGTGAGAATTAATTATCTTGCAGAAATAGTTAGCCTCAAGAGTTAGACCAGTAATATTATAGACTAGTTAACACATCTTCATATAAATAAGGAAATATTTGATTTAAAATTAAGATTAAATATATCAACTTTTAATAATTATATTTATTTATATTTTATTTTGAATGGAATATACTTTAAGACAACATTTTCTGTTGAAAAATAAATATTTTGAACAATCCAAGTCTAGGACTAATAGATAAACGGGGGTGGGAAAAGGCCTCCCTAAAACACATGGTATGAATAAGCCCATTAAAATAAGTTAAGCAACCCAAGTTGAACTCAGGCCCAAGAGACTAAGTGCTTGTTATTACTTCTAGAAATCATCTTCGATTGTGTCAAATGAAAAAAGATAACTAATCTTCCATATATAGTTAATGTTATTATTCGGCAACATATAGTGAGCCCAAAAATCTCCAAAAACTTGAACTATTTACATTTCATTCACGATGATATAATTAGCTGGTTATTTTATTGAAAAATAAAAAATATTGGATGTTTTATTTTTTAAGGATTTATGGCGGAATCAAGATTACTTTTATGGGGTGGACGACTATATTTAAAAACTTCATCCAACATATTATATGAAAAGAAACAATTTTATATTGACATCAGTCAACTAAATAAAATAAAATAAAAACTAAATGTATTTAATTACTTTTTTTTAATAAATGTGATATTTTTTACTTATAAATGAGTCAAAAGTATCAAATAATCACTTTTTTTATTATAATTATTTGCTAGTGACTAAAAAGTTTGCTTATTCATAAAAATACGACCTAAAAACTCTCTATGACATTTGAAACCATATGGTCACATGGCAGATCAATTACTGTGCTAATTAGTTGCACTACTTTCTTTATTTATTTTCTTACATATAATATTTTTAACTATATTTGAATTGATAAATTTAAACATAGAAAATACATCTTTAAATTAATCAATTTAAACTAAAGATGTTAAGAAGATTTGAAGGTAAAAAAAAAAATCCATTAATGTCTTTAATAAGCCAAAAGGGGCCTGGCCCCTCTAGTAGTAGTAGCTTATAACTTGGGTTCGCTAGAACTAATATTATAGTCGAGAATTATATTATTACCTCCACATTCAAATATATCATTCTTTAAAATACATGTAAATACATTTTATTTTATTTTTTTATCTTTTTAATCATTTAAATAAGTTTTAAAATTTTAAAATTTTCGAAAGTTTCAAATTTTCAAAATAAGGATTACAATTCAAAAATTTGGAAAGTTTCAAAAATTTTCTATTTCAAAAATTTTAAATTATTTGAAAATTTCGAAAATTCTGAAATTTTTTATTTCGAAAGGTTTAAATTATTCAAAAGTTTTAAAAAAATTAGAAATTAGAAAGAAAGTAAAAAAAATAAAAAATTTAAAATTTTATAAAATTATATTTTTATTTGAAGAGTCATAATTTTAGATATAAGAGTGCATAATATAATCCTCGTTGTAGAGACACAAAACTACATTCTAACTACATTTAAATTAGATGTAAATTTGTAAATGAAGGTGAAAATTATTATTCAAACTTGTAAGTAAATGAAGGTGAAATTAATGTGTGAGCATATGAAAAATCCATTAGAAGAATATTGTACCAACCCGGGTGGCAGTGCATCTAGGTCTTGTTTGATTAGTTTGACAATAGATTGTGAGTAACAAAAAAAATAAATAAATAGTGGCAGGTAGAGAAGAGGACGACAGAGGAACCGACAAAACGGCAATTGAAAAATGTTTGATTAGGAAGCAAAGCAGTTTGGTAAGAAGAAGAACAAACAACAAGGCACTGAGATAGCAATCCATCTACGCCAACTGCTGTTAACAACTATAAAACATCTCATTATGTCAACCACACTTTTCTTTTCCTGTTTTACATATAATATCATTTTTAAAATAATAATTTTCAATAAGATAATCGAACATAAAACAGCTTTTTTATTTTTTTAAAATCACTAAATAAAATTATTGTGACGTTTATAAACAATAAAAAATATTTTGAATAATATATATTTGAAGAGAATATAATTAGGAAGAGACGTAAAAGGAAGAAACATCTTCCGTTTTGATAGGGAATGTAGCTGTGTGTGTTTGTGATTGTCATAATTATTAATAAACAGTAATAATTCTGTTCTCCGCGTCCTCCTTTCAAATCTGTTCTCTTCTCTTCTCTTCTTCTGTTCTTTTGTTCTGTTTTGTTTTGTTTTGTGTTTCTCTCCCACCAATACCGAATCTTTCTCATCTTTCTCATCTTTCTCATCTTGCGATCTTCCTATGCTAATGGCTTTTAACTCTCCTCACAAACATGACTGCTTTCAATCTCAATAGAACCGTTTCCTTCAATAGACGTAATCTCTCTCTTTCCCTCGGTAGTCCCAAACCTATTCCCAACTACCGCTTTGGATGCGTCTCTCTCAGTCTCAGGTTTCAAGTTCTTGTTATCATTGCCTCTGTCTTTTCCTTCTTCATTGCCATTGGTTGTGGTTACATCTATCTTCTTCCTAGTCTCACTCGTGCTTTTTTCAACGGCCAATCTTTTTTTTCTGATTACAACAACAATCGTTCTTCATCATCACTCATAACAAACTGCGATGTCTTCGATGGAACATGGATTCAGGTTTCTGGTTACCCTTTGTACAATGCAACCCAGTGTCCTTTTGTCGAGCAAGGTTTTGATTGTTTGGGAAATGGAAGGATTGATAAAGATTTTTTAACATGGAGGTGGAAACCTAAGACTTGTGAAATTCCTAGGTTTGATGTTCGTCTTGTTTTGGAAATGTTGAGAAGTAAAAGGGTTGTTTTTGTTGGTGATTCTATGAGTAGGACTCAATGGGAGTCTTTGATTTGTATGTTGATGACTGGTGTCGAAGATAAGATGAGTGTTTATGAACTCAATCACAATCAGATTACAAAGAGGATTAGGTTTTTAGGAGTTAGGTTTAGTCATTTCAATTTTACAATTGAGTTTTTTAGATCGGTTTTCTTGGTGCAACAAGGTCACGTTCATGAACATGCACCAAAGAGGGTTAAATCAACACTTTTGTTAGATAAGTTAGATGATATAAGTCATCAATGGGTTGATTCAGATATTCTTATATTCAACACTGGTCATTGGTGGGTTCCATCTAAGCTTTTTCACATGTAAGTTTCTTTTCTTTTTTATATTTTGAACAGTATGCCAGTAGTGTTTAGTTTGTAACCACAATTGTGGCCTCGAATGCTAGGGCATGGTATTTGATGTCTATGCCGCCACAGCGCAATTGTCTTTGGATTGCATCAGCTCTATTTGACTGCAACACTTTACAATATCAAGGATTTCAATGCGATTATGACCGCGACTGCAATTTAAAATTTGAAACCTTGGTTTTGTTTATGTATGACTATATCTGCTGCTGTTGATTTTAATGATATTTTTTCATTGCTGTGATCTTTATTCTTCAGTCTTTATATTTCTTATAAATCTGCATATCAGTAGGTTTAAAGGGAAAAACTGTTAATTTTCATAACTGTTGAGTTAAAAAGTTCACAATAGCCATTGTTCTCTCATTTTAGGTTCATCATTGTGATTTTGCACTTCCTGATTATTAGTAGTAGTATTTAAGAGAAATCATATAAGGATGGTTTTAGAGTTTATATAACAGGTGATGCATGAGTTCCCAAAACATTTGACCAAAAGGCTTCTCTAGAGATTGACTTTGCAACCACTAACCTTAAGAGATGTAATTCAAATCACATCTAGGACAGTTGTAAAATAGTCATTAGTGTCACTGTTAATAATAATAATAATTTCCCCTTCCCCAATTTGTTTTTTTAAAAAGAGATGTAGTCGTGTTTCTTTCCTTGCCGATCTTGAAAATCAAAGATGATAGACACTTAAGTTTTGGTCTTCTGATTTATACTCAATTGGATCTTTTTTGTTGTTAGTTCGGTATATCAGAACCCTCCTAGAAAGGGTGGACATAGTCATGTATTGTTTTGCATTCTGATTCTAACTTGAGAAGCCAGCAATGCCACTGTTTTTGAGAAAGTATAATCTAACGTAATAAATCTTCTGATAAGTATCACCAAATATTCATTCAACTGCTTTTAAATTTTCTATTTTTTAGGCATGATATGTGTTTTCATGTTGTGAAATCTTTTTTGATTGAAATGATGTGTAAAATGGTCCTCTTCTTTCATTCAACAGGGGTTGTTATTTCCAGGTTGGAAACTCTCTGAAGCTTGGGATGTCAATTCCTGCCGCCTATAGAATAGCACTTAAAACTTGGACATCATGGGTTGAGAGAGAGATTGATAAAAATAGAACGCGTGTCTTTTTTAGGACTTTTGAGCCATCTCACTGGAGGTATTTGCACATTATTGGTAACATGATGCTTTATTCATATATACGATTACTTAATTGTTAAACAATTTTTCATCTAGCTTTTATGTATGCTGCAGTGATCATACCCGTAGGACTTGCAATGTAACCCAGTACCCGACATTCGAAACTGATGTAAGGGACCAAAACTTGTTTTCAGACACAGTTTTGGAAGTTGTAAAGAATGTTGCTTTTCCTATAAATGTTCTCCATGTTACGTCTATGTCAGCTCCCCGCAGTGATGCACATGTTGGTAACTGGAATGACAATCCATCTATTCAGGATTGCAGTCATTGGTGTTTACCTGGAGTGCCTGATATGTGGAATGAAATCATCCTGTCTCAACTTTTTACTGAATATGAAATCCCTCTTTTGGCAAATGGAACAACAGCGTAAGTACATTTACTTTCAAAATATCCAACTCAAAAGATTGAGAACTCTTTGTAGTCTTATGTTAATATATGGTATTTCGTGTCAGCTTGACCTACTCAAGTTGTGATATGGTAAAGTATGAGACTAATTTTGATGCCCTGTCAATTTAAAACTTTTTACATTGTCAATCAATCACAAACTTTCTTTTGTATGATTATTGAGGTAGATATGATTAAAATTATATATTTGTAATAATCCAATGGTTATGATTGATTCACAATGTAAAAAGTATATACGTTGGTGGTGTGTATATGAATTAAATCCTTAAAGAATTAAGTGTGTCTGAGTCGTGAATCATAAGTTCAAGTCTTAACCCTTAGGCCTTGCCCCTCATTCGTCATCAGAGAGAAAGAGTACTTTTCTTTTACTTTCAGATGCTTCATTTTTTATAAAGAAATACTTTTCACACATTTTATTTCTGGATGCAGATTAGATGAATAACATTCTTGGTAATTATTACGAGGCTGGCTACCTCAAAATTCAGATTAATTTTAAGAAGTATGGATCAGATTTCATACAGGTGCTAACACCATAAATCCAGAGCCATCTCATACTGCAATTGTTGACTTCTGCCATCTACATGGGTTTTCTGTGACACTCAAAACTGCACCAAATTTTGTGAATGTAAACCCCAGATATAAATTGAAATTGTACCTAATTGTCTACAACAGAAAGATGAGACATAAAGCAATTTTTTAATTAATCCCATTCTCTGTGTCCTGAAAAGGTATTGTCTGGGATGTAACAATTTTGTCTGCATGTCATGATTTTTTGTTTTGGTCTTGGCAATGCTATTGTTCTGCATAACAAAGAGAAATAGAAGAATAGTTATAAATTAGAATCATTCAACTTATGTTCTAGATTGTCTCAAGTTATTAAGTCGTATCTTTTTTTCTTTTTTTATTTGAATGAACTCGTGGTTAAATTTCTGCTTCATGTTCACCTTTGTATTAAGAATAACCGCAGATACGGTGGGCAATCCGGGCAGACCCTTGAACTCAAGCAAGTTTGATGGGTAGTTATTTTGCATGTTTAAAAAGAACTGATAAAGAGACCTCGGTTACCCTCAAGTCCTCAACGTCAATCATTATGTTACCGGAAACTGTAACACCATAAGTGTTACACATGACGTAAAATTCCAGCATAAAATAAAAGAGGATATGCACATTCCAGAAGTTGACAAAATCAGTTGCTGAATCAATATTTAGTTGATGAAAAGGACATTTAGTTTCTTACATGTAACATAATCAATAATTAAGGTAGTGAGATAAAGCTGAAGTGGGTACGACCATTTTATAATCCTTATTCAATCAAAACAATCATTCATGTGATCTTAGCATGATTCCTTTTTGTTCAGGATATTTGGATTATTGTCAAATACTATTCAACTTGATAAATTGTAAGGCAATGTAATATTAGCTTTAAACTGATTTAACACTGAAGAGGAAAATTAATGTTTTACTCGATAAGAGTATTGACAATTTTAATGTTATGTTTATAAAGATGTACTGAATCTTCTTATTAAATTAAGCAAGTGTTATCTTAACCTCACAAAAATCATACTCCATAAATAAATACATGAATAAATGATATTTTGTATTGCCTTGCCTAGACATGGCAATGATACATGCAATAGGACACTGACAAGAATATGCTCACTAGGTAGTCTCCAAAAGGACACTGACAAGAATATGCTCACTAGGTAGTCTCCAAAATGAAGATCATTTCCTCGAAAGATAAATATTATATTGTAATTTATGTTACAGAATATATAAACCAAAACAGGTAAAACCAGAGGTGGGATGTTCTGGAAATGTTAGCCGCGCAAAAAAGAGATGTACACAGGCGGACGTTAAAGGAATTTCTCGGGCATTGAAAAATCATTGATCAATTGCAATAGGAGTAATGCGCTTCTTGGCTGGCTTATTTGATACAGGCGTACTCTTTGAACTGGATAATTGTTTCCCTGTCTTCTCTTCTGGCCCTGATTTTATGCAATCTAAACTTGATTGGGGTTTATCACTATTATTAACTGGTAGTTTCGATGCCTTCTCTTCCGCTCCAAAATTAACACTACCTGAACTACTAAGTTGTTTCTCTGCCGTATCTTCAGTTTTCCTATTATCTAATGGAGCTGCTCCAATATTCTCAGTTCCAGTTGTATCAATGATCATGTCATCGGCATTCACTTCTGCTTCATTTTTCCTACTATCTGCTATAACTGCACTAACACTCCCAGTTGACTTGATCATGTCATTGGCCTTATCCTGTGTTACAGTTTTTCTGCTTCCTGATGTGGCTGCACCAATTTCCCTACATGCATCAATATCCATGTCATCGGCCTTTTCTTCTGCTTCCATTTTCCTGCTTTCAGCTACAACTGCACTGACACTGCCAGTTGGTACAACATCATTGCTGTCTGTTGGCAGGGTGCTTTTACTATCCTTGTCTGAGTCATTTCCTTCTATAACAATATGGAATAACGAAATCAAAAGCCTGGTAGAAGTGAGAATGATAGCATCAAAGGGAAGTCTGCTTACTTGATATACAGTAAGGTGACCCAAGTTCGCCATTTTCGAACTCCACCAAAGAGCAGAAACCATCTTGTGAGGAGAATGCTAAATAATGGGCATCGGGTGACCTTGTGAACAAACACTGACTACAATTAAACCTTTCCCAGAAAAACCATCTTAATTAACAAACAAGAAAATGATTTGCTAGCCATTATAACATTTACCAGGTAATATCTGTTACTGGTGCATAGTGAAGACCAGCAAATACAGCTATTGGAGAAGTGCTCTCAGTGTCATAAATGTACAATGAATTCAATGTAGCCACAGCAAATACAATGCGATACGGGAGCTTAAATAACCCAGCTGCAATAAACAAAAACAGCATCATGCATCTGTTGAGCAATACATTCTCCAACACATGCAGAATTTTAAGCAATACTGATTGGTAAGCAAATGGAATGTTATTAAACTCAGACTGGGCGACTCAGTCAAAGTTCAAGTACAGGATTAGTGGATCAAGGTTGAACCAGTGGATCACTAGCTGAACCACATGAACCGACATGTAATAATATATATTTGACAAATTACATACTAGATATTAGTTATGAGGGCATATTAATGCGTTAACTATATTTACTTGATGCAGCTGTGTTCAAATTTTCAATGCCCCGTGGGACACTTCTCATCAATGATATTATAACATTTAAATTTTGTCGGGCCCAGTCCCAGAGTGGTATAACCCTAAATACATCTCCCTTATCTCCTGTGACATAACCACCTTTATTTCACAGTGCTGCTACAGGTCCTTTATTTTTTTCCTTTCAATGTCTTGGCTTCTTCTCTTCTTCATTTCATCTTTGCTCTTTGAACTTTGTTTTCTCTCCACCACTTCTTCATTTCCATATCTTCAGCATCTTCCGTGTTATTAGCTTAAGTGTTTTAAAGTTCGAGTTTACTGGTGATTGCCACCTGAGTCTGCTGGCAAATTCATAACCGAACCGGGTTGCACCAGTTCAATCCGATTTGAAGCAAGTTCTGTGACACAAGCTCCAGATATATTAACCATACCAGATATGTGTTTAGTTCCCAGTGAAACTGGTTCAGGTCGATTTTTTATTTTATAACATTGCCAAAAGGTCTCAGATTTAAGTTGGATCATATCCCGCTCAGGAAATTCACTTGTAACAGTGCCACATATTTATACATAGTTACTGTTCTTGAATACAAGTATACTAAGTGCATAAGTACCTGAGTTTGTTCCCCTAAGGTTAAAAAATACTGGACAGAACCGGACAGCTACAACAGCTTTGCTTGCACAAGGAAGCTGTATAGCAGGCCTGTATATCAAGGTCAAATAATAAACAAGCGCGTGTCAAAAACATGATTTGTTAACTTGATTCATTAGCTTAACATAAATAATTGAACACAAAAATCTAGATTAATTGAACAGTTGCCAGAATTGAAATTTAACTGCTCATCTAGATACTAAATGATTAATTGTTTGCCTTGGGTTTGTATAATGTTTTCCTCACTTAAAAATATATTAAAGCTGAGAGACATACCGAGAAAGATCTTTTCTAGAAAATATATAAGCCGCATTAATAGATTCCGATGCAGTACTAATTTTGTAAGAACCTGAAATGGGTGAAGACATGAAGTTTTCAATTAGACAGATCATGTAATAAAGCTAAGCAGGAATTCAGATCCTTAAAAGAAGAAATCCATATATATGATTCAACCTATAACTTGCGTCAAAATTATACAGATGTTGACTAAACAATAAAAGGAGAAATTTATAAGATGTCTGGACATCAGTATGCAACTAACAATATATAATTTTAACAAATCAGTTGGCTTTCATTTGACAACTTAATCCACTTTCTTTTAGGCTATGTTTAGAAGTTGGGTTTTGAAAGGAAAGAGAGAGGAAGGCTTATTTTTCGTAACAAAATTAAAGTAATTATAAAGTGTTTCTAAAACATATTAAAAGGGTGATTGAAATATTATAAGATCATTTATTATGTCATTACTTCAATTTTTTTAAAATCCCAAATGTATGTCAACATAAAGACTTAACCCTCCAAAATTCAACTCTCAAACATACTGTTGAAGAAAACATGATAGACTATACCCAGCGATTCCAAAAGTTTAACCACAAAACTAATGCAAAAAGAGTAAGATTAATTGGATCACGATTAACTTCTGCTCAAGTGAATACCTGCAGGCACAAGCAGAAATGAACCATCAGGAGACCAGGTCAATCTTCTGAAGAAAGATGGCAATGTTTCGTCATGGAAGAGATGATATTTTGCCGACTGCATTGCGGCAATTACACCTTATGTCAGTGTATGTGACAATCCATCTACAATTAAATCAAATACAAAAATAGATATCAAAAGCTAACCTTAGAATTCTTTAACAATGGCTGTTCTGCCTTGGAAATAACATGCTTGCAAACATAATTAATTTTTTCAACGCCCTTTGATTTATGCGGCTTATTGATGTAAATTCGGCAAGTCCGGTCAGAACTAAGAGAAGCAGCATACTGTCCTATAGGGTCCCATGCTACCCCCTGAACATAGTGTGCATGGGTATCCAACGTCTGAAGGTTGGTTCCTGATACAAACGGAGCAAGTGCTATAAGAACATAAACCAAACATGACTACCGCCATTACAGTTACATCATATTAACTGCCATGTACCAATGCTAAAGCATATTCAGAAAAATTAAGAATTGATTTTGTACCTTTGTTAACATCCCATATAATGCAACTATTATCAACAGATCCGGATATGATATATGCAGCATCAGTAGACCACTCCAGGTCCATAATGTCCTTGTGATGAGATCTAATTCACAATATCTTTTATAACCAGCAAATTGGTGCAGTAAAACATAAATATCAAAATTAAAAATAAAATAGTGCTATTGATCTTTGTGAAGGTCGTAATCATGGTTTACAATTCCAGTTAAATAGTATTGTTTGCTTCCATATCTTGCTTTTCAGAATGAAATCAAACAAAATATTTATTATTATTTGAAATTAAAACAGGTGCTCATGAGCTCTGCATTTGCATCTAGAAGAAACCATGCAAACACAATGGATACTAACCGGCCAAAATTGCAAAAACCTGCCACGTTTCCATTTTTTCTTTTGAGGTTGTTCGCTTTTAAAATGTAAGTAGTAGTATACTCATACATCCACACAGGTCGCGCTGCGTTGGTTACTACAAAAGTTTCTAAAACTAAAATTTAATAGTAAATGGTATGTTTTTTGACCCAGTACACTAACATGGAATAGCAATTTAGTGCACCCCATAAGCTTCTCTACAGAAAGCCATTAAACAATCAATTATCAATACCCAATAAATCAATGCATATAATTGATATGTGCTCATATACGATAAAATTATCCGGACAATTTCAATCAAAGTCTTTATATATAAATTGTACTTTATCCGTCCCAAATTATATGTCACTTTGGTCATTTTCACAAATTAAGAAATGTAGTTAATTTTGTCTTGGAAAGAAATTAAAAGTAATTTTACAAAATTATCCTCATTAATGGTATAGGAAAGAGAAATTAATACTATAATTGAAATAAGAGACATTAATAAATAGTTAATACTATGATAGGAAAAGAAACATTAATATTTAAACCGACATATAATTTGTGATAGACGGAGTTACCTTAACGTCTTGAAAACCTTCCATATCTGGCCAGCATCCATAGAATGTAACTTCCATATTATCATTTCACCTCCTAAAAATAAAAATTAAAAAAGATAAGAAAATTTTAATTAAAAAACATTGCCTAATTAAAAAAACTTCAAAAACATTAAACAGAAGGGATCAAGATAGTACCATCAGAACCAGAAGCTAAAAGTTCGCCTGAAGCATAAGAAAATTAAAATTGTTACTTATTATTTTCTCACTAAAACATCAAATTGAGTCAAAAAAAAAAAAAAAGAAATTCAATTGTCATTGTGACCTATCATATTCCTAATAGAATGAAAAACATTGATATTGCATTACCAGAAGAAGAAAATCGAATAACATTAACAGCGGAACTGTGGTAAGAAAGGCTATTGAGATACGAAACCGATGGTAGCTTCTTCTGTGTTCCTGATGATTTTACTGACCATAACTGTGAACATAAGAAGATAAATCAGTTCAATGTGATTTCAATTTGATGATTAATTGATTCAATTCAATGATGTGAGGGAATGAATAGGTGGTACCTTGATGTCGAAATCGGCGCCGGCCGTGGCGAGAGTGGCGGAGAGAGGGTGGAAATCAAGGGTTAAAACGGGTTTACCTTCGTGCCAGTTAATCTGAACCGTTCCACCCTTCATTTCTTTTTATTTGTGTCGATTTTGGATCCAATTTGAGTTTTTAGGTTTTTGCAGAGCGAAACATAAACGCAAAGTGAGGTAGTAGTAGTAGTTGTTGCTGTGAAAGAAATGGAATTTCGCGCCCCTTAGTTTTTTCATGGCGGGAAAAAGGGCATTTTATCGTGGTTTTGGGCCTTCTTTTGGGCTTCTTAGTTCGGTTTTGTAGAAGGTATTTCGACTGGGTAGATGGAGTTCATTCATTGGGATTGCTCCATTTTCTATATTTCCCCTATCTTCGTTATAGTGTTTTTCACTTTTAGCCTCTATTGAAGAATGCTACCACATGTATAGCATTTTTTTTTTAAATTAAAAACTAATTTTAATAAACACCTAAATCGGCTCAAAAATTAACAATATAATTAACATAATTACTACATTCATCAGTCATTTATTATGAATACTCATTATTTTTTTCAGTCTTATTAAGAAATATTATTATGATAGTGAATGTGTATTTTATGTATTAATATTCTTGACATAATTTTTGTATTTTAATGTATTAAATTTTATTTTTTATATTTTAAGATAAATTAGTAGTATTAATAAGAGATATATTTAGAAGAAAAAATAAATAAATACACCTAAAAAATTGAAAAGATGTTTATATTTAAGATAGTTTTTCTTCCAAATGGTGTTTATAAGTAGGAATAGAGAAGTTACAATTTTAAATTATGTGTAAAAATATTACAAATCCATTTTATAATATTTAAAAAAAATGAAAGTGAAAAAAATTGTTAATTCTTTGATAATCAAGAATTATTAAATCAAAATAGGATAAGTCTTTAGATTTTGCATTAATTCCTCGATCAATATTAAGAGAGTCATCTTCAAAATTTACTTGTCTGAATCTCATGGCAAAAGTAAACTGAAGTTTTAATTCCAAACTCAATGCTTCCACAAAATCATAATATGTGAGAGTGTCTCAAAATAATAAAACAATAAGCCATTGCAATCATCGTCAAATCAATATCGTCACAAATAACTTATTCAACACGATGTATATTATTCATCGGTCCAATTGCATCTACATCAACTTTATAGTAAAGTTTGCATTCGACAAAAATATATTTACATAAGACTAAAAAAGTAGAGAAAAAATAATAATTTTAATAGTATTGTATGTTGATAATATTTTAACAAAATTACACATCTAACCCAATATATAAATCTTGTATAAGCCTTTTGAGTTTTTATTCCTTATGGTAAGTCATTTTTGTTTTAATTATTTTACAACAATTACATTTAACAGTTTCCATTAAAACAAATAATTCATCACTTTCGCCGATCCAAACAAATTACAATTCATAAAATAAAAAAAGTTTGGTATTTTTCTCTTTATTTAAACATTTATGGATCCTATTAATCAGAATTTGTTATGTAATTTTAGATGACTCTTCGTGTCGAATTATTATGTGATTTCATACTAATTAAATTAAACATTTCCTTTGTTATTTGTCTTCTTATTACTTATTATTTTTATCCAAAATTGATATGCATTTTAGAGTAATTTTTCAAGTTGTTTTTAAATTTTTACGGGTTTCCATTTTTTGAAGCGTGGATTTGATTTAATTAGATATTGATTTCATATATTAGGTTTCAATTTGTTATTGCTGCGTTTGGATTGATTTTGTAAATAGACATTAACCGAAAAGAAAAAAAGAAAAAAAAAGGAAATGAAAATTGAAAATATGACAACGATGTAAAACATGCTACAATGTAGAGAGTAACTCTATTAACGGTAAAAGTTACAAAACTTTGATTGAAAGAAAAAGACTTAGGACTTACTAAATTTAGACATAACTGAAATGTCACGTCACCGGTGTAATTTTGTTCAATATTTTTATATTATTTTATTAAACCATTTTTTCAAAAGTTGCTGCGCGGCGGTGTTATGAATCCGTCATCAAAAATAATAATATTAATAAATAAAAAAAAATAAAAAAATTGCATATCTTCAAATTTGATAACGATCAATAATCAATTTACGTAGACGTGTTGTACATATCTACCAATTTGGGTTCACACTTTAATGGAACGCAGTTACATCTGTGTCTGTCTGTCTGGTCCAAAATGAAGTTTCTTCCACCACTTAATAATAAATCACTGCCACGGTGACATGACTTGCCTTCTCTAATCAAACATCAACGTTAAGAACAATAAATATAACTTCAATGTTTTTGTCACTAATAAAAATAATCAAAAACATTTAGCTCGTCACAACCAAACCATGATTGCAAGATTAAAGACACAGTATTTAGATTTTAGACACATACTTTAAAAATACATTTTTATTAAAATGTAAATAAAAGATAATTTTTTTTATTTTAAAAAATATATTCTTTTATGATCGAGTTTAAATACTATACATTTTCACACAACCGAAGCCTTTGTGTCGTCGTCAGTCTAAGGTGAAAGTTCCATACTACAAAAGATAATCTTGTTGTTGTCCTTTATGAACTCAACATGATTGAAGATGTTGAATCTTGGTGGAGAGACTCTGGTGCTACCAGCCATGTGTGCAAAAACAAAGAACTATTTAAGACGATTGATGAAGAAGATGAAAGTATTTTGTACATGGAAAATGCATGAACTGTTCAAGTCAAAGGAAAAGGAACAGTGTCTCGAAAAACACTTACTCTTAAAGATGCATTTTATGTTCTTGAAGTTAGGAACAACTTGATTTTTGTATCCTTAATTAATAAGTTTGGTTTCAAATGTGTATTTGAGGGGGATGAATTTATTCTCTATAAAGAGAGTATATTTGTAGGAAAGGGTTACCTTTGTGAGAATATGTTCAAATGTAACATTGTTAGTAACTATAATAATAATAGGATTTTTACTTATATCGTTGAGTCTTGTGATTTATGGCATATGTGATTAAGACATATTAACTTTAGAAAATTGAATGGCATGATTAAATCAAATTTAATTTCGACTTTTGACAAAAATTCAAATCCATGTACTACTTGCATGTTAACTAAAATCACAAGATAGCCTTTTAAAAGAGTTGAAAGAAGTTCTAAGGTATTTTATTTAATTCACTCTGATGTATGTGATTTTCATGGCTGACCAACAATTTTTGAAAAAAAAGTATTTTATCACTTTTATTGATGATTGCTCTAGATTCTGAATATTTAAAGCACAAGTAGAACTTCAACATAAAACTTTTATTAAGTAGATTTTCGAAAAAAAATGAACAAGATAACCCCATATGAACTATGGAAGAAAAGAAAACCCAATGAAGGAAAATGTTTCTATGACTGATTTTAAATTTTCAAGTTAATTATTTAAGAACACGACGGAACAATAAAAAATAAGAACATTGAATAACGTAACTTAAAAAAGAAAATATATAGATTAGATTACAAAATGAATATGAAGATGAATAATAGTTATATATTTCTGTGAGAAAGATAAGATTATTTGTTTGCCACATGAGATTTAAAAGCTCTCTTGATAAAATTTATAATTGGTTTAACCAATAAGCATTGAAGATGATTTTCTTCCTCACCCAAGCTTCTTTGATCATGTCGTCGTAGTTTGGTATCACAACAACGTACAAGAGCAATAAACAATCGGGAAACAGAGGTAATCGACAAAACATAAAACTTTGATAAAAATCCTATAGCTCCGTTCAAGTGATTTTATATTTAATGTTTCAAAAAATCAAAACCATAGTTTTAGTGGGTTTCAAGATAAGACCAAAGGAAACAGGGTCAAAATAGCTGAAAATAAACGTATTAAAAAATAACACCGAGTTGAAGCAAAATGTTATAACACCTATTTCGTGCGCGCAAAGGGAAAATAGGAGGATTAGCTCTAGGATCGAACATTTTGGTATGATCTTGTATATTTTTAAAATCTATATCACACATTAATATACACAGAATCTTTAAAGTCGTTTATGGTAGATAAGAGATATGATATGTTATATAAAAAAAATATAAAATTAATATGATAATTAAATATCATTATATTTTGTGTTTGTTGTATATATAATTAAAAATAAAATTATATAACTTTATCTTGACATATATTTTGTATATACACCATCATAATATATATAACATATCATAATATATA
>JBBPBT010000036.1:7129425-7147143 GCA_037974875.1 Cicer bijugum
TCTTTAAAAAATGAATACAAAATTTAATTTTTTAAATTTTATCTTGAATAAATAACATTTAAAAAATTTATATTTAATTTTTTAAAATAAAAAAAATTATAAATTTATGTAGATGAACTTTTAAAAATCTTTTAAATATACCTACAAAAATTTATTTAAAAATTTAAAAATTGAACGATATATATACCGACTAAATTAATTATAGAATAATATTGTAGAAACTAAAAAGTATAATTTATTATACATAAGTTAAAAACAAAATTTCAAATTTTTATAAAGATTAAAAATTTATTTAACTTACAATAGAATTTAACATTTTACTTTGCTACTTAGAGGTAAAAGATAGTTTCATTTTTTTCTAAGCAATATTATATGCTAATGTAGAACCCAAAGAAAAAAAAAAAAAAGTTTATCGGTATTCATCGAAAAGAAAAGCATAAAGTTAAAAGTTCAAATACAATGTTTTAATTGCAACTGCAATCCAGAGGGAGAGCTACCTGAATTATATATATTCACAATAAAATAGTACCAACAGGTTTTGTCCAGCCCATGATATCCATCCCACTGAAAATATCAAACTATTAAATATAAATACTCAAATTCCTATAATAAAGCCTTCTTCACCCTTCTTTTCATATAACAATATTAATTTCATACATCATTATATTCAATTTTTGCTTATGGAAATAGAACACCCCTTGTTAACAGATATCATTCCATACATAGCTCTAAGTCAGAACAATGAGCTCTCTGACTCTCTACCTTTATCCAAGACAAACATCATGTTACAAACATCTCATGATTTTTGCTACCATCCCGAGTCATTCAAGAAGCTAGTGGAAATGGATTTGCCTTGTAATCAATCTTTGGAGGAAAAACTTTCTTGGTTGCGGTCCCAAATTATCGGCAATGATGCAGAGTTTGATTCTTCATTTGGAAGAAGAAAACTTGTCTATGCTGATCACACTGCTTCTGGCCGCAGTCTTCATTACAGTGAAAATTTCATCATCAATCATCTTCTTCCTTT
Organism: Cicer bijugum; assembly: GCA_037974875.1. Classification (NCBI taxonomy): domain Eukaryota; kingdom Viridiplantae; phylum Streptophyta; class Magnoliopsida; order Fabales; family Fabaceae; genus Cicer; species Cicer bijugum. Next base: position 7,130,453 of record JBBPBT010000036.1, read on the forward strand.
CTATGGTATGTCACTTCATTCACATCATGCCTTAATCACTTTAGTTAATTAAACTAATTAGTTAGTTGTTTTTATTGGATATATAAGTTATATTGTACTTTTTTCATGTAATAACAATTCTCTCATTAAGTAGTGATTAGTGTGACTATATTGTATCTTAACAACATGTTGTATGAACTGTATATGTGTTGCACAAAACACTAAAAAAATGTTAATGTGTTGCACAGGTAATACTCATACTTGTGACAGTTATGTGGGAAGCAGAACAACAAAAATGTTACATGAAGCAACTGAGTATATTAAGAAATGCTTAGGTGGTGGTGAAGACGATGCGATTATCTTTTGTGGCTCGGGCACAACGGCAGCCATCAAGAGGCTTCAAGAAGTAATAGGAATTGCAGTGCCTTCTATTTTAAGGGAAAGAATTTTGAGGAGCCTTAGCAAAGAAGAAAGATGGGTTGTTTTTGTAGGACCACATGAGCACCATTCCAATCTTCTTTCTTGGAGGCAGAGTTTGGCTGAGGTAGTAGAGATTGGCTTGGATGATAAAGGGTTGCTTGACATGGAAGCTCTAAAGCTACAACTTGAGGTTTATAAAGATACCAATCGACCCTTGTTGGGATCTTTCTCAGCTTGTAGTAATGTCACTGGTATCTATTCAGATACAAGAGCAATTGCTAGACTTCTTCACCAATATAAAGGTTTTGCATGCTTTGATTTCGCAGCAAGGTACGTATAGTTAATTAGATTTGTCGATTTTTTAAACTTCGATTTTTTAGATTATAATTTTAAACTCTTACAACTTACAACTGAATTAATACATTATGAATAATTAGATTTGTCAATTGTGACATTGTGTATATTACAATACATTATGAATCATACATGAACTTCAATTTTATGTATACTCACAAAATCTGATTTATCATGTGAAAAATTTAGTTAATTCAGTCGAGTAAATGGTTAATTCATATCACGATACAAAATAGGGTAAATTTTGATATATGATTAACCACAATTTTCAACGTGATCTAAATTAACAATCTACTCAACTAGATTAACCACATTTTTGCACACGATTCGTTAGGTGTCGCATATTTACTAAATTGTGGATATCAATTAAAGTTTTTAATAAGCATATTTGGTAACACAATAATGATTTTTGTATTTAGTGGTCCGTACGTGGAGATTGACATGAGATCAAGGCATATCGATGGGTATGATGTTGTGTTTCTTAGTCCACATAAATTTCTTGGTGGTCCTGACTCTCCGGGAGTATTTGTTATGAACAAAGCCTTGTACAAGTTAAGAACTTCACCTCCATCTACTTGTGGAGGTGGAACTGTCACTTATGTCAATGGCTTCAATGAAAAGGTAAATCCCATTTCTTTAGTTGAAAATTTCAGAAAATCATATTCCAATAGTATAATATGTGTGACCAAATGTAGGACACATTATACTTGAAGAACATAGAAGAAAGGGAAAATGGGGGCACACCTCCAATAATACAAACAGTGAGAGCAGCATTAGCATTTTGGGTTAAAGAATACATTGGCTACAAAGAGATAGAAAAAAAGGAACAATTATACATTAACAAGGCACTTAAGAGGCTTGTATCAAACCCCAACATTAAGATTTTGGGTAACTTAAACGCCAAGCGACAAGCTATATTATCATTTCTCATATACTCTACCATAAATTATAGCGATGAACATGAAGGAGAACTTAATTTGTGGCAAGAAAAGGGGAACCAAAGAGGTAAGCCACTACATGGACCTTTTGTTGCAGCATTGCTTAATGATCTATTTGGTATTCAAGCTAGAGGTGGGTGTGCTTGTGCTGGACCTTATGGACATGAATTACTCAATATCAATAAATCTCAATCACTTGCTATTAGATCAGCAGTTCAAAAGGTGAAAAATCCTTAAATTTTCTCTATATATTTTGAATAAAATTATCTATTTAGTTAAGATTTAAATCAAAGTGATAATCAAATAAAATTATTATGTTAATTTTTCTTTCACGAATTAGAAGTTGATTTGTTAGTTCATAGTAATGAAAAATAATTTTTTTTAATCTTTTACTTCATTTACCACACTTTTTAAAATCACTTTTTTTTCTCTCTTCAAAAGCTACTAAAATCATCTTTTCATTTTATATATTAGAAGCTAAATTTGTTTATTGTTTTGGTCCTTTTGGTACAGGGCTATATTGGAGTAAAACCCGGATGGACACGAGTTAGTTTTCCTTATTACATGAGTGAAGAAGATTTTGAGTACATTTTGAGTGCAATAGAGTTTGTAGCTGTATATGGCCAAAGGTTCTTTCCTTTATACAGCTTTAATTTGAGAAATGGAAGCTGGACCATGAAGACACATAAATTTGAGACATCAAACAAGGAGGACAATAACAACATTCATAATAAATTCTTGGAAAAAAATATAGAGGAGATAAACACTGATATGGATGCAAGAAAAAAGTATAATGATAAAGTTAAACAAGGTGTGGTTGTGAAAAGGAACCAATCTTATTTTGATGCAGCCAAATATATTGCTAGTAGCCTCCCTAAATTCCCTCCTCAAGGTATATTGCAGGATGGCATGGATTCCAATGTCCTCTACTTTAGGATTTGAGTTTTGACTTTTGAGTATGTTGTCAATACTCAATACCAAAATTTATTTATGAATATACTTGTTATACTTGTGATTTTGAGTCATTTTCCATTAGCCATTCATGTTTGAAATAGTTCACATTATTGGAATGAGTTTTATTTTTCACCCACTGTTATATAAAAAATAATCGTATAGAAAATGAGCTATATTGTAGTTGATATGATCTAAAGTCCTAGAAAAACTATTTTACTATTCAAATCATTGTTTGAATAAATGAGATATTGTAATTGATATTTTTATTTAATTTGAATAATGTTTTTATAGACCCATGATGTAATTTGTTTTTTTAAAATGATCCGCACATTCCCAAATTTATTAAGTGTAAGTTTTAAATATATAGTTTTTTTTTTAATATAGAAGGTTTATATATTTTTAAACATAATTAATTTAAGTGTTCTCCCCTATTTAGAAAATGAATGCCACTAAATTATAGAGGGAGATAAAAGGAGTAATTATTTACTTTAGTTACTAAATTATTACTTCCTCCTATTTATTTCACAAATCATAGGAATATTATAAATAATTCATAACTATCATCAATCAATCAAGTTACTTCTTTAATTATTATTCTTTCATATCTTTGTAACCAAAAAAATATTTTAAAATCAATTAATCAAGAGACTGATAAACTTTCTTTCAGTTGTTTTTTTGACGTGGGACTTTAGTTCGATTATTTTTGTATTTTTATCTATATTTTTGGGACGAATTCAACCTGTAGTTAGAAGAAAAAAAACCACTTCCATTTATGAAAAAAATGGTATTCCAATTTCCACCTCCCACGCACGCGACTCGGTGTGCGCAGCTTACAGTTATGCGCATATTAGAAGCGTTCATTTTTTTTTGGTTGGTTCAATATATTCAGATTTATTTATTTTTTATATTTTCCAATTTTCATGTTTAATGTACTCGAACTCGAACATCACCTTTTGTCGTCTTCCTCACTCTGAAAAAAGTAACAACGATCACCGTTGCCGCCGTAATCACTTCCCCAATTTGAAGAAGCTGTTAAGATCCAACTTCAACTCCACGCTCTCCTACCGTTTTCAAGAATCAGGTTCACGTCTTCATCGCGTTCGCACAATTCGTGTACCTTTGTTTCCTCCAATTCAAATTCGCGTTGCAATTTCGGTGGACAATTCCTCAATTATTTCACCTGTTGCTTAAGTTTCCTGTTCCTCAGGAAATAAACACAGTGAATTGTTGCTCTGTTATTTTATTCGCCGGTGCAAGGGTTTCTGCTCAAAATCTTGGTGCTCGAGTTTCTCTGTAACTTCAAGACGCTCGAATCAGACAATTGCTGATATTGGTAATATAGATTTGTGTGAGAATTAGGGTTTTGGGATAGGGTTTTATAAGGTTTACTTGGGAAAGGTATCATTAGAATTGTTTAGTTCTTTTGAATTTGATACAATTAAAATTAGGGTATAGCTTTGATGATAGTAGATTGAGGATGGTGCGTCTTTTAGGATTCGTTCGTGGTTATGCAGATGAGCCCAGGGAAATTGAGCCAAAGTCAAACCTGACCAGTGACTCTAGTGAAAATGGATGGCTTATTAGGTTCTTTGATTCGGCATTCTTCTGTGAGTGGATTGCTGTTAGCTACTTGTACAAGCATGATCATGCTGGGGTGCGTGATTATCTTTGTAATAGAATGTACACTCTTCCCTTGCAAGGGCTTGAGAGTTATTTGTTTCAAATATGTTACATGATGATACACAAGCCTAGTCCATCGTTGGATAAGTTTGTGATAGATATGTGCTCGAAGTCACTTAAGATTGCTCTGAAGGTGCATTGGTTCTTGATGGCTGAGCTCGAGGACTCTGATGATAATGAAGGGATTAGTAGGATTCAGGAGAAGTGTCAGATTGCAGCTACCTTGATGGGTGAATGGCCGCCTCTCATAAGGCCTCAAACTGAACCTCCGAGTCCTCGAGGCAAGAGTCAAGTTTTGAATAGGTTACTTTCGTCTAAAAATCGTTTATTGTCATTAACAACCTCACCGCCAAGTCAGAAGTCTTTGTCGTTTTCACCTTCCCCAGGGAATGATGTGCAAGAGGATGGAAATCCAATGTCTCCTGATGAGAACAGGATATTTAAGAAGTTTATGCCAAGTCCAAAGGTTAGAGATGCTTTGCTTTTTAGAAAATCGGCAGACAAAGACGACGGAGATTCTGAAAAGGATGGGTTTTTCAAAAGGCTTTTAAGAGATAGCAAAGGTGATGACGAGCTTGGCCAAAAAATCCGTGATGCATTTCATTTTCGGAAGTCGTCCGATAAAGATGCCTTAGACACTGAAAAAGTCAATTTCTTCAAAAGGTTCTTAAGAGAGAGTAAGGACAGTAGAGGTGATGATGAAGACTCTGAAAAGGATGGTTTCTTTCAAAGGATCTTAAGGGACAGTAGAAGTGAAGACGATGATGTGACCTCCAGTTCAGAAGGATTTTTTAAGAAGTTGTTTCGGGATAGTAAGAATGATTCTGAGGACAAAACAGATACAAAAACAGTGGAAGATGAAGAGAAAGATGGATTTTTTCGAAAGTTTTTCCGGGAGAAATTCGAAGATAGGAAGGATGGGCGCGATAGAAATGACAACAGAGATGTTGCTGATGAAGAGGACGAAAAAGAAGGGTTTTTCCGTAAATTCTTCAAGGATAAATTTGAGGACAAAAAAGACACAAATGATAAAATTGAAGAGGTTACTGCCAATGGTGAGGAAGAAGAGCCTTCTGAGTTTTCCTTGTTCAAAAGACTATTCCGAGTGCACCCTGAAGACAGCAAAAGTAGTCCAGTCAATGAAATTAGTAATAATGCTGGCTTATTTCAAAGTAGTCCTGGTACAGAAAACTTTTTTCGTAAATTGTTCAAAGATCGTGACCGTTCAATTGAAGATTCAGAGCTATTGGGGTCAAAGAGACAGAAAGAGGTATGCTGGATGTATTAAATGATTTGGTTTAGTTCTATTATGGAATTTGGATTGTAAACTAAAAAGTATGAATTGGACCAATACATACAGACACTTCATTATTTTCCTCCTTAATCATAAAAGTCGCATAATGTCCCTCCGTGATTTTTCGAATAGCAAATATGTTATACAGTATCCGTTGACATTGCTTATGTTCTCGTAACAGCCACGGGAACGGCTGCCTGCACCCCTCCCCCTAAAAAATTCCAAAATGTTTCTTCACAAATATGCGGTACATTTCTTAAGAAATCAATTTAAATAAATGATGGTATAATCCTAAATGTATGATTTATTGCTTGCATGTTAGCATAGCATTGGAAATAGCTCATATTTGTGACATCTCTGATTCTAGTTGTAGGTCGGACTTCAGGGAAAAATACTGCAAGTATTAATACATTCTGCCTTATGTTTTCTAGTTTTTTATATTTAAGCAAGTGCAGTTTTCAGTATTCCGTTTAGTTCTGAGTTCTGACACATTTCGGGATGTCTGATTACTATTGCAGAAGCATCCTGGGTCCCCAAAGCAGCAAACTGAAAAATCAATCACAAAGCCCCCGTTGCCGATCAATCCATCTCAGTTCCGGAAAGGGGCTTACCATGACTCATTGGAATTTGTGCAGTCATTATGCGACACATCATATGGGTTAGTGGATGTGTTTCCAATTGAAGGTCGCAAAAGTGCTCTTCATGAGGTCATTGCCTGGAATTTTCCTTTTTTGATGCTTTCTTCATCTATTTGACTGATGTTATCAACAAAAATCTATTGTATTCCATATTTGTGTTTCTGACACCTCTGTTATTCTTATATTTCTAGTCGCTTAGAGAGATCAATATACATGTAACAGAGGTTCAAAACACTGGAGGTATATCTTGACTTCTATCCATATTATCTGAATGATGTCTAGTTTTGGCTTTGAATTTCTCTACTTCTTTGTATATTTCAAATGAGCAGGTTAATTTTTTTAGAAGTGTGGTCTGGAATTTTTCAGTAGCAATAATGCCACATTTATTGGTTTAGTCTCAGGCTTTATATCTATATTTTCCTGTTCCTTTCAATGTATAACACAGTAAGTAACCTGTTGTTAAGCGGCACTTTTTTCTCCTCAAGAAATGGTAAAATTTCCCAATTCCAATGCATGTGTATTTTCTTCTTCCGTTGGAGGTATGACAAAATAATGGCTTATTTTTCAAGAAGCAGAACTTCTTATGCAGATAAAATGATGAAATTTCACTTATCTAGGAATTATGTTTAAAACTACTTATTTGGTTTTTATTGGCAGTCCATTTACTGTAAACATGTATCCTTTTTTATGTTTGCCGATAAAGTTACCACTTTTCCATTGATTATGATTTGTGGATCTCTTGCTTCTATATGAATCTTGCCCGTCATATATTTCTAGGAGTCTGTTTTCCACTGGGAAAAGGCATGTATCGTGTGCTTCATATACCAGTAGATGAAGCTGTTCTCTTGAATTCTAGGGAGAAGGCACCGTACATGATCTGCTTAGAAGTTTTGAGATGTGAAATGCCAAGGTATAATTTGGATAATATTCATTGGTATTGTGAAGAGTTAGTAGTTTGTAAAATGAGAAACACATTATTGATATTTTCCTTCTGCATGTTTTTTGCTATAGTAATTTCAAGGAGACATCCAGTTCTCAGAAGCTTTCCCAAGGTGGAATTCCTTTGGCAAATGGAGATGCTTTCTTGCAAAAACCACCCCCTTGGGCATATCCATTACGGACAGCACAAGAGGTGTACCGTAATAGCAATGATAGGATGTCCAGATCAACTGCTGAGGCAATTGATCAGGCAATGACTCATGTATCTCAGCCTAAAACAAAATTTGTTAGCTTGAATCTTTCGGTGGAAACATGCTATAATGGTCAGGCAGGGAGGACTTATAGAGAGGGTGTACGTGAAGCAGTAGGAGCCGAACATGACAGTGATCTGGAATGGGTACAAATCGTATTGACAGCTGATCCTGGGGTTAGATTGGAAGATATTGAGGATCAAGCACCACCTCGGAAGAAGGAACATCGTCGTGTTCCAAGTACAGTGGCAATAGAAGAAGTAAAGGTAATAAAGTACACTGTTTCAATGCATATGCATTCATATCTGGTTGTTGGTACAATAGAGGCTTGATAGATCTTTTGATATGTGGCTAAGTAATAGAATGGACGAATATATGAATACTGGTATTAATACACTGCTTTGAGGATTAACTTCCTGCAAATGCGGTTATACTTATAGAAAGATAGGAAATACAAACTGCTGCTCACGGGAAAGTTACAAACTAATCAACCTTCTAGGAATTAGAGAGCTTAGTTTCTCCCAAGCCTAAAACCAACATAAAAAACTGAATGGCAAGCCTACTGCCATGCTTATTCTATTTAATTAAATTAGATTGGGCCTTGTGTATTGGGATTGCACCTCACATGCACATTCTTGATAAGTGGTTAGCTAACAATGCTTTATGATTATTGCACCTTTAAATGTACTGGTTAACTTCTCAGATGTTTCATGCAAGATTTGTAATGTTATACCCTTTATGAGCATGTAGCAATTTAGAATATAATTGCTTTGGTGGTGATCTTATTACTGATAAATGGAAGATTTAAGATATATTGTGTGATGTATCATATAATGTGATAGCATATACAATAAGATGAATATAGATAACGATATTACCCAATAGTGTATTGTAGCAAAAAACCTTCAACACCATGACATTTAATTTAATGATATAAGCTAATGATGGTATGATTTGGGGTTATATCGAGTTCCTTATTTATCTCTCATGCCTCTGTTAGGCACTTGCCAGTTGCCAGTTAACGTTGAAATTTACTTTTGTTCATTATGGTTGCAATAAGGAAACAAATAATCACTTCTGAATGAATAAACTTATTGGACAAAATAACTATTGTGCTCCTATTTTCCCCCTCATTGTAATTATATATAAAAATGGTTTCTTAATTTGAATATTATTTTAATTTTATTTTTATTGTCAACACTTGAACATTTGGTAGGCTGCCGCAGCAAAAGGGGAAGCGCCTCTCGGACTCCCTTTGAAAGGTGCTGGCCAAGACTCATCAGATGAACAACCGATGGTAAGACGTAATTATTAAAGTTTGTTTTTACTTGGCCTTAAAATTGCAGAGTTGTAGTATGACATGATTCCTCCTAACAGGCTAATGGAATTACTCCTAAAGCCAGTGATGCTTTGTCTGGTGAACTTTGGGATGCAAAGAAAGAAAGGGTACGGAAGGATTCGATATATGGGAAGTTACCTGGTTGGGACTTGCGATCGGTAAGCATGTATTTTTAAGCACAAGAAATGTCTTTATATGTAGTTCGTTACCTGTTTTGGAAATTCAATAATTTATGAACTCAATGATATATACATAAAAATGGTACTTCCTCCAGTCCTTTTTATAAAAGACAATCGGGTCAACAAAAATTGATGTATTTGATCTATAATATTGACTTAACTGTCTTTAATAAAAAGAACTGGAAGTAATATTGTTTATGAATTCACATATGGTATTTATGCAGTATTTAGAAAAAAGCAGTTTTTTGAGTCAAAAGCTCCACTATCATGTCTTTTTTATTTTATTTTATTTTTATGATTTTTAGTATGACTCAGGAAAGAATGGTTGGCTTATGTTCTATATTAGCTATTCGTTGTTTCTGTTTCAAAATATGTGCTTCAAATGGAAATTCTTATGAGCATGTTGGTGCAATTTTCCCTTTTTAACATAGGTTATTGTGAAGAGTGGAGATGATTGCAGGCAAGAGCATCTGGCTGTTCAACTTATTTCTCACTTCTATGGTAGGTGGTGTTTCAAATCTTTTGTTTTGTTTCTTCATGTGCAGAAATTAACCATTTCTTTCATTGGTGTTCCTTATGTTGCAAAAAAATTTCTCCCAATTATAAAGCCTTCATGGTTGATTTGGTTTCCCTGTCATTTACTTTTATTCCTCCCAAAATGTGTAATACCTTTAGGCGGACTTCCTATTTGCAATGAATCATGGATTGTCCGTTTTTTATACACTTCAATGGACTGTTTTCCTTTCTTCTTGAATAACAGTCCTCTTCCTGGACTTGTCTTCAGTACCAAAAAAACTCTATTCACTGTTTGTAAATGTCACTGTTAGGATCCTTTCTTTTAGCAAGAAAGAATTCCTAATAAACTTAACAACTAAACTTACCCCTAATAACTTCTTAACTTCAATCCTAACAAACTCCCCTTTATTCTAGGACCTAACAGTCACTCCCGTTGATCATGCATAAATTGACTTGCCACACTAACTACCGAGCAATGTCCGACCTGGTGCCGGCTAGATAAATGAGTTTTTCCACAAGCCTCTTGTACTGGGTCTTCTCTATTTTTGGGCTCTCATTATTTCCAATTCTGTGAAGTTGTTCTACTCCACAATGATAAAGGAAAGATCAAATCATTTTTATTATGTCAACACTCTGAATAAGAATGCATGTGTAATATCTCAATATAAATTTCATTGTGGATTTGTAAATCTACATTGTTGCAGTTTTAAATGCAGTAGTTGCAAATTGAAGTGGAATTATGTGCCAAAGCATGAATGCAATTGTCTAGTAAACAAATTTTATTTCATAAACCTAAGAGTTGGCGACGTTAGTTGATTTGGCTCTCGTCTCGTTTTATTATGTTCTGATGCACATGTAAACCAGGATGCAGAACTGTCTGTGCTTCAATACTTGTTACTTAAACTCATTGGGTTTTGAATCTTTTTTTATGCTAGATATTTTCCAAGAAGCTGGTCTACCCCTTTGGCTTCGCCCTTATGAAGTTTTGTGTACCTCTTCTTATACAGCTCTCATTGAAACAATTCCAGATACGGTAATTTTGTGATCACATTTCAAATATATTGCAATGTCAACGGTTTTGCCTATGTTAATAAAAACATTAATGCTTTCTAGGCTTCCCTGCATTCAATCAAAAGCAGATATCCCAACATCTCAAGTTTACGTGAATTCTTCAATGCTAAATATGAAGAAAATTCTCCAAGTTTTAAACTTGCCCAGGTAATTTAGAGATGCAGATACAATTGATCTATGCATTGACTGAACTTGTTCATCTTAGACTGTGTAGTGACTTCTTGATTAGAGACTTTTTCTGCTTGTATATAGTATTGTTGAAGTTGTGGGATTTTAGAGAAAAGGAGGAGAGAAAATAATAAGGGTTTGAATATTATTGATAATAGTTTAATGCTGAATTGATTATAATAGACTCAATACTAATCTCTATTTATAGAGAAACATAGACTAAATTTTAAATTAGGAATAAATCATAATAATAATAATAAGAGATATTCTAAGATTCTCTATGATTATAAATTGATCATAGAAAATAATTCAAGATACTCTAATATAATATAAAAGATATTTTCTAATATTCTAACACTCCCCCTCAAGCTAAAACTTACAAAGCTTTAGCTTGCTACAAGAAAACAATGTTTTGCTCCATAAAATAGTTAAAAAAGATGGAAAGGCAACTCAGGGATGCAGGTGAAGTCGGAGAGAATTGCTATAAATACAGCCTAGCCAGATAGTCGGAATGATCATCAGCATGAGAGAAATTCATGGCAAGCAGTTGAACAAAGCAAGGTCCATCCTTCTAAAAAACTGCATTTGGAAGCTTCAAACCAATAATATCAGAGACTCAAAATATTTAAACTTGAATTTGCTTCAAGGAGAGAGAGACATGCTTCAAGGAGAGAAAGGCAAGGCCAGTACATCTGGGACAAAGATAGGGCCAATGCATCTGGGACAAATTGTCATGCTAAAGTGTGAGTCATGAAAATAAAAGATATCGTCAAAACAACCATCAATGGAAGAAGAAGTCATCACTAATATGATTCATCTATGGGAAAAGGGACACCACTGGAATGATCGTCGGTGGGAATAAAAGCCACTGTTATAATCTATTAGTAAGAACTAAATTGCATGACAAACACCAAAGAGGAAGCAGCACAACTCTAATGAAACGAAGCCATGATCGATCAACGGAGTGAGAAAATGAATCCAAAACAGAAGAGACAATGGTTGTTTCAGAAAATTTGCTGGAATACTTTTCCAGCAGCGACAACATGCAGCAACAGCAGATGGTAGCAGTAGCAGACAGAACAGCAGCAACGACAGGCAGTAGCAGACGGCAGCGGCGACAGATCTACTCGCATGAGAGATTTGCAGCGCGTGTGATGGTTTTTGGCGACGCGCTTTCATGCATGACCTGATATGGAGATGACTGTTATTTGCAGAAAAATTTGCCGGAAATAGTGGCAGCGGCAGTAGCAAATTGAATGGAAATCGAGTGAAACGTGTCGGAATGTTGGAAAAGAGAAACTATAATTATATTCCCTAATTGTTGGGAACTCAGCAGCGAAATAGAGATGATATCGTTCAAGGAGGATCGAAATAGGCTCTGATACCATGTTGAAGTTGTGGGATTTTAGAGAAAATGAGGAGAGAAAATAATAAAGGTTTGAATATTATTGATAATAACTTAATGCTGAATTGATTATAATAGACTCAATACTAATCTCTATTTATAGAGAAACATAGACCAAATTTTAAATTAGGAATAAATCATAACAATAATAAGAGATATTCTAAGATTCTCTATGATTATAAATTGATCATAGAAAATAACTCAAGATACTCTAATATATTATAAAAGATATTATAAGATATTTTCTAATATTCTAACAAGTATGTTTAGATTTATATGTCCCTCCCCCTTTCTGATTTGGATAATCTGATTTCATATGTTGAGTGGAAAGCCAATAAATTTTCCATTTGCTTTGCCCTTATTTATCTAATTGATCCCTAACTAAAGGACTAACTTTTGTTCCTGTTCTACCTTAACAGTATCGAACTTTCATCTAAACAAAATCAAACAAGGATTTGTCTACTGACACAATCAAGTAAAGGAAAATGTATCATTAAATTTTTTTTATCATCTAATGCATTAGTCACTACTCCATTTAAGGATCCCCAATTTCATCTCTTTTATAGCTTAATTTTACTAGCCTTTCTATATTAAATTCACTTCTCTCCTTAAAATATTAAAAAGCGATTGCATAATCATAAAAATTGAAATAATACTTTATGATCAACTTAAATGGTACAAAAACGCACACATTATGCTGGGTCTCAAATGAGTTTCAAACCATTTTATATACTACTTTGACATATTTCTGTGCCATTTTATGTATTTCTCATCTGCTGTTCAAGTCAATGTGCTGGTAAATTTAAATTATTAGGCAGTGGCTCCTTGGCATCCCTTTCTGCACTGTACTAGGGTTGATTTGTTTCTTAGGTACCGACTTCCACTTGCAAGTTACAACATTTAGTTCTGATTGCTCTTTATTTTCTCTCTATCCCTGTCCTTTTTATGGCAGAACATTTTTGTTTCATTTGTTACAGTGTTTTAATTTAAAGGGATATTTCATAGGTTTACTAATTTTGACTTGTGTGATGAAGAACATATTGGTTTATGTTAAAATTGAGAAGATTTCATTTCGCTAATTCTGTTTTACTTTCATAATTTGGTTACTTTCTTTGTCTCAGAGGAACTTTGTTGAGAGTATGGCGGGATATTCCCTGGTGTGCTACTTTCTGCAAGTGAGGAACTTTATCATTGGTGCTTTATATTTTGATTGATAACATTATGCTCTTTTATTATTTTTTGAATGCTTTGCATTTTTCCCACTTCTTTCTTTCCTTTGTTGTCATCAAGGTAAAGGATAGGCATAATGGGAACCTCCTATTGGACGAAGAAGGTCATATCATACATATTGATTTTGGCTTTATGCTTTCCAAATCACCTGGTGGGGTTAATTTTGAAAGTGCACCTTTTAAACTAACACGCGAGCTTCTTGAGGTAACACGGATTATTTCCTTTTTATTCACCGTTTCAAGTTTCCGTATAATGATCACTTTGATGTGATTATGCTAGGTTATGGATTCTGATGCTGAGGGAGTGCCAAGCGAGTTCTTTGATTATTTTAAGGTGCTGATAAAAACTTCATGATCTTTTCTTAAGAGATTGTAGATGACATGTGCTATTCTAAGCTCTAAATTTGTCATGTTGCTTTGTCCCTGCAATCCAGGTTTTATGCATTCAAGGCTTCCTCACTTGCCGCAAGCATGCTGAGCGTATTATTCTTCTTGTTGAGATGTTGCAGGTAATATGAATGTTGGTTACGTTTGGTTATATGGTTATCTAATATTTATTCTGCCTGTGTTCTTTGTCTTGTATGATCTTTACTTCCAGCTTCTCAGAACAGTATGATGGATAGCCAAGATTATGCTTTTCTTAAAAAGCAACCTCGCAAATGTCAAATGACTGTGAAAGTATCCCATTGGTTTTGCATTGATCATGCTGTCCTTCCTACATTGTGCTGTATGATATTTTTGGACTATTGGATGCTCACATCTTTGTGCAAAGAGCAGCTAGCTAACATAATTCATGTTGAGAAAATGCGAAAGAAGAGATCATATGAGGATCCATGTCTTAAACGATGGAACTCACACACACACATCGAATCACATATTCACATTTAATACAAAGATTAATGTTACCTTGTTTACTATACTTATATGATATTGTATGACCCTAACTATCCAATTTTCATAGACATTCCCCTCAAGCTGGCAAAATTATCCCATGTTTCACTTATTTTATCTTTTGAAAGTCTCGATTGTTTCTTGTGCATATATTATTGGATTTTCCTTGAACCTTTTCTTTTTATGGCTGTATCGGTATCAGGATTCAGATTTCCCATGCTTTAAAGGTGGTATACGGACGATACAGAACTTACGAAAGCGATTCCATCTCAGTTTAACAGAAGAGGTTCCAATATTACTGTTGAGTCTTCTTAACAGCAAAATGTTTTGGATTTGATTGTGATCATATTGTTTTTGTTTTTTGTTTTGGCAGCAATGTGTCTCCTTGGTGCTTTCTCTTATTAGCAGTAGCCTGGATGCTTGGAGAACACGGCAGTATGATTATTATCAGAGAGTTTTGAATGGAATATTGTGAGATAATTTGTCACTCGTGATAACTTGGTTGTTCCATTTTGGCCAAGCTTGCACGATAAATGCTCGGCAATCATCATTACATTTATAGTGGGAGTGGTTTGTTCAATATGGAGTTGCTTAAGTGTTAGAGGGAGGGAAAGGTTAATAGGTGGTCGCATGTTTCCTCATTTTCTCCCGGTTCAAAGATTCTAACTTTCCTAAAAACATAGACCAGATTAAATTTACTGAAGCCCGGTCTTTTTCATATTCCCCTCGTTCCATGTAGAATGGAGTTCTGCTGCTTGGAGAAGTTGCGTTTGCCTCCTACTGTTGATAATGCAGTGTACAGTGATTTTTAATGTGACAGATCACATTTAAATTGGAAGTGGAGATGGGCACTGGGTAAACTGACTGATTCATCTACGGTGTGCCGAAATTGTTGAACAGATACTGACCTTGTAAAATTTGAATGTCGGTATGGAGCGAATCATGGGCAGACCATCTGTGTTGGTCAACTGCTCTCTGTAATTTATTCTTGATCACAGCAGTTCAGTGGTGTCTATCTTCCCAGAGTAGAGGTGTTACTTCAATACTTCACCATGGAGAATTGTGACCAAAATTCTTCAATGATGTGTGATCGTATCCTGTGTAATTGACCATTTCATGGTGAAACTTGTTTCACCTTCATATTTGTCTGTAAAATATTTAAGGCTTGATGGCATTGTTTCTGTATCACAGTTTTACTTATCCTGTTGAGTTGAGAATTGTGTGCATGCATTGGGGGAAAAATAAATTCTTGATGTTTACAAACACTCATGCCTGAATGAACTTCTCTATGCAAACAGTTTGCAAAAGCAAAGCTCCTCTTCCAATGTCAAATGACTTTCAAGTTTTCTTTTTGGAGTCACTTTCAAGGCAAACTTGACGCAAAATTCTGAGAAATCTATTACTCATTCCTCACATTTACCTTTCACCTCTGAAGTATACAAAAATATCATTTTACATTCCTTTTCTATTTGAATCTTTAAAGAATTTTTTTAAAAAAATTATTTTGAAAGTTGTGTTAATTTACATTTTTCAATTTTTTTTTTAAATATGGAAAAATTGTATTTTAGATGTTTTACATTCATTCAATTTTCAAAATTGAATTTAAAAGTTATAAAAAAGTTGTATTTTGGAAATACACAATCATCTAAATTTTTAAACTTTAATTGATTTTTTTTATATTTTGGAAATTTTACATTTATCTAAAATTTATAAATTATTTTTTAAATTTTTAAAAAAATTGCATTTCAGAAATTCATCCATATTTTTAAATTGTTTTCTAAACTTTTGATAAAAATTATATTTTAAAAGTTTCATGTTCATACAAAATTTCAAAAGTCATTTAAACTTTTAAAAAATTATAACTATAAAATAAAAAGGAATAAAATGGTTGTTCATGTCCCATGGGGTGGGAGGTAGATATCTGAAATTAGGTTTATAATTTGATTCAATTAATTAGATTATTGGGCTTTCAGTTTTTATTTTTGAGATCATTTGAGAATCAAAGTGAAATTCAGGGTTCGCTTGTGATAACAAATTCGCGAAGATTGAATTTTGTACTCCAAATTTAGATATATATCTTCACATTAATAATTTTTATTTGTGACCGTCCCAGAATATATTTATGGTCAATAAATAAAACAAATTCGTACAATTCATATATACCTCCTTCCAAAATATCGGAAAAAATATTTTTTTTTTGAAATTCGTGAATTAGAAAATTCATTATTTTAATTTTTTTTATAGTTATTTTGTTAATTGAAAAAATTATTTTTAAATTTTTCGATTGTTACTTTTTATCAAGAAATTTTATTTTCAAATTTTTCCAATTAATAAAATAACTATTGAAATTTTATGGTTTATGGATTTTCTTTTCTTTATTGGAAGTTTTCTTTATCCACCCAAAATTTTCAAAGCGAAAAAAATTTAATAGTCAAAAGTTTTTCTC
>JBBPBT010000036.1:7153523-7195369 GCA_037974875.1 Cicer bijugum
TTATATCTCTATATAAAATTCATAATTCACGTAGTTGTAATTTAAATCGAAATTTTTTAATTTATTTTATAAGTGTAACAGTTGTTTTTATAATTTATTTTATAAATAATTTCCTCTGATTTTTTATTTTATTTTTTATAATAGACATTTGAATTACAATATTATCACCAAAATATTTTATCTATAACATAACATACATAAAATAGATAAATTTTTGTTAATCAAATTCTAAATAAAATATATCTTATAATAAAGAGAGTACTATTATTAAAATATAAAATTTAAGAAAAAAAATACAAATTGAATAATTTGTAAAATAAAGAGATCAATTTTATATTTATATTCCATACACATTATTATATTTTTGTGTCATTTTGTTTCAATAATATTACTCAAACAACAAAATAAAAATAATATTATTCTTTTAAAAAAAATATTGGAGATTTTAAAAAATAACAAGATCTGATGTGGTAATAATGGAAACTTTATTCGATTGGGGTGCAGAGAGTAACACCAATCCAATTTGGTCAATGGATGAATTTGAGGGTCCTTTCGAAGAAGATTTACTCATGAAAGATTATTGAAGAGACATAGAAAGAGGCAAAAACTCACTTGGCTTAGTCTCCGCCGTGAAACACCTAGTAGCTACTGGAAGAATCGAAGACAATGCTGAAATTGACGGTGCTAGTGGTTGAAGGAAAACGACACATTCGTGAATGTCTTGTCTCCCTCCTTTTCTCATAAAACCCTAAATCCTTTTCTTTAATTTATTTAAATATATTTTTTACTTAAAATGATAGTTTTCAATTTTAATTACTTTTAATTAATGAAAAATACGTAGAAATAAAAAATTTCCATGTCACCATTTATTCAAGGCGCAACATCTTTAAAATTATTTCATCATCATTTTCAAATAAATTATATCATAAATTTAAAAATTAATATATTTTGATACTATTAAATTAAATTATGAATAATTAAATGACATATTATTTATAAATGAATTTGACTGTATTTTATATTTAATACCACAATTCTTAAAATTTTATTTTTTGAGTCTAATTTGCATTGACGTTTTTTTTATGATTTTAATCAAAATTTCAATTTCAATTTTGGAAATAATTTATTCAATTACTGCAGTCAAAATTAAATAGATAAATTTTATCAAATCTATTAATTTAATCAATTTTAATATGTACTATAGTAATATCTACTTAAAAAAAATTTAAAAATTATTAATTAAAATATTCATAGTACTTATACATTGAGGGAGTCATATTCGAATGACCATTTGTATAATTAAACCATAATAAAAATGCATCAAAATATCTCATTTCTTTAACTTAATTTCAGACAACAATTCATTTAATTATTTATTTTTTTAGTTTGATTATTTATTTAATTTTCAATAATAATTTGATCATGTAAATCTTAAAATATCAATAATATTATTTGTACAATGATAATAAAGTTTTATTTTTTAAATATAATATTATTAAAATTTTAAATAATTAAATTATTATTTAAAATTAAATAAATAATTAAATTATAAAAAATTAATAACCTTAATTATTATGTAAAGAAGAAATTATCAAAGCTGAAAAGATGTGTGCGTAGTTAAAAGGGGGGTGCAGGTAGCAGCTTCCCCCAATCAAACATCAATAATTGAATTAAGTGGCTCCTCGTGTACTCCAATAGAGTTCTAGAAATGAATTGAAAGAGAATATAATGATTTATAAAGATAAACGAAGAAGCAAGTTTGAGAGTGATACGCATAAATAAGCACGTGATGTGACATGCAATAGCCAATTGAATCATAATGGACCACAATAGAATATTATCGAGATTAACCATTTAACTAAAATCCGATACAATCACGTGCATGGTGCTTCATCTGCAATTTTCAACTAAACCATTCTTCTTCAGATTTTTTTTTTCTTTTCAAATTGTCTACCGGCCAAACCTACCAGAACAAATGGTAAATGTAGAAAAGTAAATAATCATGAATTAGAGATTATATTTATTAAACATACATTTTGATATTCACCTATTTTTGTTCTTTTAATTATTGTAATTTTGACACATAGCAACATGTTTGAATTTTGTGTTATTTTTTATAAAATTATTTATCTTCTCTTAAGATATACTTAAGTAATATTTATTATTTTATTTCACTTATTTATCTTTCTTTAAAAAAAAAGATTGCACACGTTTAATGTAAACTAATTCTACATAAATAATTAATAAAAGTCATAGATTTTAGCATCACATGATACAATTGTAACAATCATAATAAAATAATTACATGATTAATAGTATGTGTTGGTTAATATTAATGTATAATTATTTATATTGATAATATATAATTATTAAATTTTATTTTTCATATTTTTTTTCACTTTTATAATAAAAATATATTTGAATTAATTTATTTAAATCTATTAATATAAATATTTATGAAATTATTCAAATAACATATGAAAATAGTTTATTTTAAATAAAAATATTTTGATTTTATTATACCTTATATTATAAAAATAAGCTATATATTAGTGCATGGAGTACAAGAACAATTATACCAAAATTGTTTATACAAAACCAGGTCTAAGATAGTTGAAATAATTTTGATAAAATAATAACAAAGAAAGTAAATAGCATTTAGTGATAATGATTGCGTTACCAAACTTTGATATTGATGAAACTTATGTGCAGTCAAATGTGGTCCACGTAGTCTCAAATCTCAACTGTGATTATGTTCAAGACTTTTACTATTCTGCAAAGTTTTGATAATATTAGAATTGGCTATGCCACATACTTGCGGTTCATATCAAATTATCGCCACCCTTTAAACTTTTTTTGAGTTATCTAATTACTAAGATTTTACACGTAAGGATATGATTAAAGATATTGTTTTATTTTTAATGTAAATTTAAATTCTCTACAAGAATTTAAATATACAATAATGTAATTGAAACACAACATTTAACAATATATATATACTTTTGTACTGATAATAATTTAAAAAAAATTATTTAACAGCATTTTTTAACATAAATTCATATTTTAACATTAAAATGAATATGATGTTTGTATTTATTTATCTATAAACAAATATACGATAAGTATTATAGAAAACCCAATAACAATAACAATAACAATAAAATTTAAATTTAAAGTTATATGTAGATGTTATTAATTGAGTAGGGCATTTGTATTTATTTAAAAATATAGTGTTGAAATAACATAATAAATGTAGATGAATGATACGAGGCTGGTATCTCATGCGTACACGTTTACAACCTAAGCTTAGATGAATCAACTGTGGACCCATCTAATGGCGGTGCCTACCGTTACTAGATCACCTTCGGTCTTAACACGTAATTACTAAATACGTTCAAAATACACTAACCTCTTTTTATTTCCTTTTACAAAACACGTTTGCATCACCCTAGACTAGTGTTTTCTTGTATTCTACTTTTTTACTATGTCACTATCTGTTATACCAAATTTATTATGCCACGTGTTACCATACCTTTTCGGATTCGCCACGTTGCGCCTTCTGTGGTCCATCATCTAAGGTTATATATATTATTATATTATATTTCACCAAAATATTCCTAACTATATAAACGAGCCAATTCCAATCATATTCTTCCTTCATTCCACAACAATATCTTATATACAAAAAATGGAGGTACCTATGCCGTCTATGTTGCCACACATTGAAAGAAGTTCATCCATTGAAAGGGAGCCTAGAACTCTTCGTATCGACCAAATTCAATCTGCAAGGGTGAGTCGTGAGTACGTAAATTTCTTTTTATTGGTCATATTTTTTATGTTATATATAATAATATATGCTATATGTTCATGGATTTGCAGGCTTTAGCAATATATATATTTAACACAAACACCTTTGAAGAAGCTTCCAGAATTTTCACCGAGGTAGTCTTTGCTATTTTATTCTACTATACTACGGTATAAGTTTTTAATACTTTTCGATGGTTTTTCATGTATATTGCGAAATATAATTACTAAAATTGTTATGTTATATGCAATTTGGAGTTCTACCGATAATTAATTAATTAATCCTCTTCACTTACGTACGTTGCATATGATTTGAAGACTATTTTTTTAGACAATGATTTCAAGACTTGCATATTACATTTCTTGTCGCACTGCATGCAAAAAGTTTCTTTTTTAATTAAATAGTAAACTAGTTAATTTAAGGTTATTCAATAACCTTTAAATGAGATTATATAATCATTCATTTTGAGTTTAAATTTGAATCTAAAAATATATTGTCTTAAAAGTTTTTTTTTTTTACTAAACTTGCCTTAAAAGATAAAACTCCTAGGAATGAGTTTAGCCATTTATTTAATTTTATCTAATTATAAGGATTAATCTTCATAACTTCATGTTGGGATTTGTCTATACCAAAAAAATTACCGTAAAGGGTTGTTGTTACATGTAGATGGAGATTTTGGGCTCTTGGTAGGAAAAATAACAACTGTATTTATAAGACAATAACTTGAGTGGAAGCATGCATATAAGAAAATAAATTGGGAGGTCTTTGGAGTTAAGGAACGACTTGATAAATAAGTTGTCGGTTAGATCCTCATCATCAACAAATATTAT
The DNA here is from genome assembly GCA_037974875.1 of Cicer bijugum. NCBI lineage: Eukaryota > Viridiplantae > Streptophyta > Magnoliopsida > Fabales > Fabaceae > Cicer > Cicer bijugum. The sequence goes on from JBBPBT010000036.1 coordinate 7,158,159, forward strand.
CACTATTAATATTAATTATTTACGTCTGTCCTTTTTAAAAAATAAAAAGAATTTGGGAGAGCTTCAACGGTACATCGATCGTATATTGATAGATCAAAGAGTTTTGGTGTAATTGTACTTTTCTTAATTAATAGATTAATTAATGATAATTTTTTTAATCAAAGAGCTATAACTATTGTACTTTTAAAAAAATGGTTTTCTATATATTTTTAACATTCACAATTATATTTAATAGTGAATTAAAAAAATAAATATTATTTCACTTATATTTTTAGTGATTGTTATTTAGTTATTAAGTTTTTTTAAAATGATATTAAATAATTTTCATTAAATAAATAATTTATTTAACTATTAATTAAAGTATCAAATGCTTAATTATATACGTTGAATTGACACATGTGATGTGGAAATCGTCAAATAAATGTCTATAGGCATGCAGTTTTGCAGGTTGATATTTGTGATTTACATAATGTGATTGTGGCTACATAAAGTTAATTTTTTAAAAACTTTTGATTGGGAGAAATTAACATGACAACGAATATAAATTAATTGGCAGGGATTGCAGCCAGTGGTTAGTGGTGCTTGCAGTATGGGATCCGTTAACATGAATTCGGGTGAAGAATTGGAACTAATGGCCCAACAAGCATCACTAGAAGCATTAAGGGACATAGCATCTGCACCTTTCTAGCTTACGATCAAATTAAATATATAACTCATTAAGTGTTCATATGATCTCGAATTTAAATACTTAGTTAGCTTTTGTACATATATAAATATATGATAGTATATAATACATGCCAACAATTCCATTTGATAATTTATTCATCTTTCTTGGATGACTTTTTCCATTATAATTATGTACACGACAAAGAATTATAAGAATATTTGATCTTTGCTTCATTATGGGTTCAAATCATGAAGTTGATTTTTGTTAGGTTTCCAAAACCGAGAGTTGTGTATTTGGTTTTTCCTAAGGACTCAAATCATTACTTTCTTTTTAAATACTCAAATCGTTATTTAATTACATAATTGTAAATCATCATTCTTAAATATAAAAGAAAATACGAAAGTGTATTTAAATTAATTTACCAATTTTAGTGATCCAAATAAATAATATTTGTTATTTTATATTTAATATTGGAAGGTGTATAACTTTTGTGACAAAAAATTATAAAATATAATAAAAACAGCATATGTAACTGGGATTTTTTATTAATATATCTCTTTTTAAAATTTTTTAATTAACATCGTCGACTTTGAAAAAAATATATAAAATATCATGCTTTTGACATCTTCAGGAAGTCGCCTATCCGAACATGCGACAAACCATTTAGTTTATTATTTTCATTTTAATTTTTGAAAAATTGTTAATTTAATTAATAAAAAATAATTAAAATATTTTAAAAAATACAATTATATTAATAAAATTAAATAAAATATATCAAATTTATTGTGATTGATTAAATGTATTAAAATAAATAATTGTATTTCTAATATTATATAGCATCACAAATTTATTTTGTTAATAACTCCTTATTTTCAAGCTGATCTAATAAATAAAATAAAAATAATAATAATAATAAAATTAAGATAGTTAACGCGGTTGAACAAACGTTTAACATTTAATATAATTTGTTAATAATTCTACACTTTTTTTTCTCCAAATATAATAAATAACAATAATAATAAATTAAAATGGCTAATCAAGAGGACACTTAACTTTACTATTATTTACGTTTTTATAGACAGAAGTGCTGACATATATCAAAATTTTCATTTTTTGTGGTGAGAATCATATGCTATCATTATTTGTTTTTTCTCTACACCTCTCTCGTCGATAATCATTTGCCAAAAGGAAGTTGGCCGATTGTTAAAAATAATCTCTATATTATTTTTCAGAGTTAATGGCAGATCAATGGAGGTTATTACACAAAACTTTACAAATATTTACATTCAATTCTTTGGCATTAGAGTAGAGAGAATAAGAATGATTGAGAACCACTAGATACAGATTTACATCTATTCAAACACAATTCTACTGGGGAACCAGTGCCCCTCTCCTTTTGGTCAAAATATGCCACTGCCTCTCAAACCGATAATCTTGTAATTCCTATCCTAAATATTAATTTTGTATCCTAAAATAAGAAACAGATGTTCAACCAAAAAATAGAAACAAGACTACTGATTTAGTCATTTGTCGCAAAAATGATCAAAACACGGTCAATAGTAGTTTAGCACGCTTTGTTTTCTGGATAGTGTCTCTCCAATATTCAAGAATTTTTTCAACGCAAAGATCGAAGAATTCTTCTACAGTCTCACTATGCAGTCTGCACAGAATCAAAATAAGCAGAATTCATCTCATCTTCTGTCTGTAACGGCATTGCTGCAAATGATTCAGTTGTCTTATTTATTCTTCTTGCCACCAGCCAGAATCCGCTGGATTTGAAGCCCTCTGCTGAATGCTTGGTTGTATAGAAGTCTAGTTTGGAATTCCGAAACAAATGGGAACCAAGCTAATATGGCCACTGGTGCAAAGATAACCACACCCATAATGTATTCATACCCTCTTGATAAAGCTTTGACAGACCCCCACATTCCAATGCCCTTTACTAACGGCCTACATGCTTGAGCTATCTGCTCATATAATGCCAGATGATTAGAAAGAAGTAATTTTACATTTACAGCAAAAACTGTCATTAGTGAAACTTCTCTAATAATAGCATGAGTTGAGAAAAACAACTTAGTGCCTGTTTGAATACGGTGGAAAATGGTGAAATATAAATCTCAACCTTTTCATCACAAGCAACATATGTTCCTTCAGGCAACCAAAAATATAATTTGAGATTTGTGTAGAGAAATATATTTCAGTTAATTTTCCATTTCCATGATAAATGAACCTTATTTTGGATTCAACAACATGAGACAGAACCTGGGGATAGAGTGATTGCAAAACTAAGGGGCCTAAACATAATATAGAAATATCCATCAAAGCAAAGAGTTAATGGCTGTTAGATAAATACCTGTACAATTGCCCACCCTGTAGGGAAAAAGGCTAGAAGACTCGCAAAGATGTCTCCAAATGTAAAACTAAGTAGAGTAAACATCAAGACTAGAATGACAACAGCTCCAATAAACAGAAACAATTTGAGGAGCCGAAACATAAGCTGAAAATCAGCACTAAAAGTCTTTCTACCCATGGAGACAATCTGCAGTTTCAGAAGCAAGTACGCCACCAATAACTAATCGATTTTAATTTAAAATAAACTTATTTCATAATGAATAGTTTGATAATTGAAAACGGACCTTCAAGATGATCATGACAGCTACTATGACTAGCCAGGACAGCCCATAAACCTGGAGAAAACGAATGTCAGAAACCTTTTATCCATGTATTGCTTTTTAGTTCACCAGGGTAAATGTTATATAATAAAAAGGCCTAAATATTGTCTCATTGCAATTATTTTTCATCCCGTAGGTGCTAATGTAGTAATGATTGTGTAGCTATGTAAACCAAATGTACTGAGTTCGAATCCTAACGGGGAAATGTATGGATTAGTGCCTCCCCTTCTTTAAATAAATAATAATATTTCCCCCCTCCTCCTTATGATTGCTCATGGACACCATATCCACATAATCAATCTACATCCATATCAAAATCACTTATCATGGCCAGTTTTTATAACCAATCCATATAACTGAATTTGTAAAAAAAAACGGGTTATATCCATAAACCATTTTACAACAAATATTTTTTTTTTAAATTTCTCCAAAAAAAGTAATAAAATTGTTTGGAAAAAAAATCTTTTTTTTTTTGGAAAATTTTTCTCAAAAAATGAAAATCGAAATTCTTTTCCATCAAAAACCATTTGGGAAAAAACTCCAATTTTTTTTTTTGGAAATTTTGACCTAAAAATACAAATAATTTTTTTCTTCTGAAAAAAGTAAAAAAAATATTTTTTTTGCTCATGATATATATATATATATATATATATATAGACATCCAAATTAGCAACTAGTTAAGAAAATTAATAACCATGTCCAAAGTATATGTCAAAAACCGTAGTCTAAATTATCTAGCTTTTTAAAACCAGTTATGGATATGAATAATGTGTGGTTGAAAAACTTGTTATTTTGTGCAACCCTGGCCCTCCCCCTTTTTTCTGAAAAAAATTATCCTTTATTCAAGACACTTCTTGGTCTTAAATGCTACAATGTAGTATGGATACAAGTGATAAACCAGCTAACCCTGAGGTGCAGATACAAGTGTTTGACATGAAAATGTGAAGTGAAATAAAATTTGGCAAGCATAATTTATTACCATGATGCTCTGGTGACCTCTGGCTACATGCAGATGATACACAATCCCATACTGATATACAAAGAAACGAAGGACAAGAACTATCTCGCAAATCAGCCCCCACATTCCAGTGTATTGCAGATGCTCCTGTTCCTCATCCCACCATGATTCCCAGCTCTTGTTTGAAGGAACACCAATACCCCCTCGGCTATTTATCCATTTTGTCCAATCTTCCCAATCCTCGTATATCTTCTGCCACTCGAATCCTGATGGATTAAAAAGGAAAGGACTAAACAACCAAGAACACACCATAAACCACATTGAGCTCGAGAGAAGTATATATGTTGTTGAATTAGGAGTTGCTGATCCATAGATCCTATAACATATAAGCAGTAAAGCTAACTCTATCCCCTTTACAAAGTGACTCCTGGAGTACATCCTGTAATTTTCTGCAAACTTCTCATGACGAACTACAAAACCACGCCCAGTTGCTCTGTACTTTGCCCCTCCATGCAGAAGAGTGCGCCCAAAATAGTGCATCTTTGTCCCTAGTGAGAAAGTGAAAAAAACGGGTGCAAGCTGCAGCTGCATTATAATGAGATCACCTAAAGCAGTTCTGAACCCTCTCTCTAGTCCAATTTCCATGGCCATGGGCAGAGTCATCAGAAGACCAATTTGAACAAGGGATTGCGAAGCCATTGCTGCCTTCAAAGGATCGTCTCCCTTCCTTCTAGCTAACTTGACTATAGCAGCCTCAACTCCACTCAGTGACAAATAAAGTTTTCCATATAAGAAAGCATAAACCGTGAAGACCACTGCCTGTGAACAGCAGAAGAAAGTTTTAGTGCTAGGTGTGCAAGAACAGCTAGTTAAGAACAAAAAGATAAAATCTAAAAGAAATGTAACCAAGACAAAAAGAAAAGTTTTCTTTTTCAACTGAGACCCTCAATATTTGGAAGTTACTTTAGATCCTGATTGATCTGAGTGGAGTTAGATGCACTCACTTGAGGGAGATAAAGCTCTCCCAAGACCCATTTTTTATTTTCATTCACAAGAATTGAATCTCAAGATTTAATCAACAAGCCTTGGTAAATTCACATATTAGAAGATCATCCTAGGGTTTAATGGATCAAAAATAATCTCCATACTCATTACTCTTATTTTTATTTTAACCACACCATCAGGTATAAATTTTAGCAACAAAGTTTCCTAAAAACAATTATTGCTTTTATACAAAAAAATATGATCAGTATATTTTTTGCTTAATCATTACCATTGAGCTGATATAAAATCCAACGGTTGTAAAATAAAACGATAGCATGCGGAAAAAGTCAAATCGATGCCCCAACCGGTAGATATCCCTGCTTAATATCTGCTCTCCATTACCACAGGCAACTTTAGCTTCAAAAAGAGAGATTTGATTGAGCCCAACATCCCTACCCTTTCCAACTTGGATATATTCATGATGAGTAATATTCCCACGTCTTAGTGTTGAGTTGAATCCTGAATAAGAAAAGGCATGTGATGCCGAGAAATAACTATCCAATATCACTACCAATAAAAATGTATCAAGAATATTACCAGCAAATATATCCTCGCTCAGATTGATGCCACAAGAAGCCTTGCTGATTCCTCCGCGGGTCAAATGGAAAATTCTATCAAAAACATCCGGATGACCATAGTGAAATCGAACCCTACAATTGAAAAAATATATCATAGTTTATAAGCCAGAAAATACGTGTGAATTTTGATTATATGCATTTGAATTTTTTTCCTGCAACAATTGCTTAGGATAGCAAGAAGAAAAGTCTAATAATTAACTAATTATTGTCACCAAAAAATAAAATAGCAGGGGAGATGACACTCGAGGAAGAAAATCAAATAAGAGGTAGAAAGTAGAAATAGTCATCAGTAAGAGAAATTAGAACAGCTAAGGTTTGAATATGTTGGCCGTTGAAACTAGTTGTACATTGAAAATGCTGCCTTAATTTGGGCAGAGGTCTTATATTAGCCAAGTGTTTCTCAGGTGGTTCCTAATTCATCATACAAGATAAACCAACACTGCATAGTCAAATGTGTAATAAAAAACACAGAAAACAAACAAAAGCTTACTTTAGGGGTCTTGCAAGAACTCTTTGACCAATTGTAACAAAGCTAGTTTCTTGATTTGACATAAACCAAGCCAAAGAAGAGACACTGTAACAAGGAACAAATTTAAGTAATATAGGATCTAAACATGACAGTGTTAGCCCTATGTAGAAAAAAAAATCATAACCTGCCAGTAAAGATATGCTCACGAACACCTAATATGCTAGGCGGGCGCACTCCATGATCCTCATTAAATTCTTCCAGAAGGTTACGCATTTTTAAAGCTTCTTCCAAGTAATTGTCCTAGTAGAAATTTTCAAATACAACATTTTTCAATTGGCACTGACATCCATTCTCAACATGTTATGGCTTGAATTTTTGTATTTTACCTGGTTCATGTCAATAGTTTGAAGAGCTTCCCCTCTAGTAAAAATAATGGCATGATTTTGGTTTTCAGGCTTCCCTTCTCCTAACTTTGCTGGACCCGGAAGTTTTATTCGAAATATTTCCTTCAGAGAAGATACAAAATCAATTATTTCTAGGGAAGCCATTAGGAGTTAACTACTTTTCTAACATTAATATGCACTTACTTGGTCAAGATTGTCCACGGCTTTGACCAATACAGAATAATAAACTTTCTGTACTTTTCCACCTTCTCTTTCTTCAATTTCATCAATGTATGCAACACGAAGTGAGGGATTGCTATATACAGAGAAACCAAAAATTAGATTCTTCAATCAAGTGAACTTGGGAAACTAAAAGTCAAATCTATATTGAATTAAAATACTCATTCATTTAACAACAGACAAACATACTTAACCATCAAATTCAAGATATCTGTTGCACGGCGGTCTCCGCTACGTTTCTGATTCCCATAGTTCTGACAGGTAGCAACATATGTGAATTTCATGTCAGCCATTGCCTCTAAATTCGCATATAGGGATCTCTGACTTTTTTTGTCTTCCTCAGATTGAAGTGTAATAGCTTTATATCCCTTGAGGATCTCTGCACAAAATATCAAAACTGAAAAATGGAAAGAAAAAAAAGCGCAATCATCTTGGCAGATACTACCCTTGTGAGCTATCATAATGAATATGACAGTTCTTTTTACTGGATTGTCGATACGTAAGGAATGTTTGTTAAAGGTGTGTATAAATAAGAAAAGACTAAGGTCCCAGGGTTTGCAAAAAGCTATAAATCAGATGCTTTCCATGGTACCTTTTTCGCTAGCCATATCAAGAAATGCCTGGAGCTTTAATGCCCTCCGGTAGTACATCATTCCCCTAACTATATTAATTTATAAATAAAAGAGGAAAAAATGTCAGTTGACCAAATCCAACCAGAGGGGAGGGGAAAGGGAGTCATCATATACCTGTCCTGCAGAGAGTTTGTCCTCTTAATGAGGCCCAGTGACGTAGCTGTAATATATTCTCATCTTTTTCCCATATCTCACTATCTTTCTTACAATCAAGCCGCTCCATGAAGTTATTCCATTCATCTGGAAAAGTTACTAAATTTCAGTCAGTCTGTTCTATATTATCATTATACAGTCAGTAAAGCTATGTTGTGTGAGTTATTACAAACCAGGGAAGATCTTTTGCAAGTAATATATGATTGACACACCATCTTCGTTTTCAACCTCAATGTCATTCTTAGAATACACAGTCTCTTCGCTATAGTATGGAGTTAAGACACTGAAAAGAAGAAGCAAAAGGTTATATATGACAAGATCAGGACAGCTTCTGGTTGCATCACATTTCAAAACTCATGCATAAGAAATTCCAAGACAATTTTTTAAATAAATGAAAAAGTATTCTATGTCTAATATATAATAGATAAAAATAAAATAATAATCAATTTAAGTCATGACAACAATTATAACAGAAAATCAAATTGATTTCATGATGGGCAAATTGACCATTGAATCAATATATTTGCTAGGAAGAACTACAGGGAGATATTGGGAGGTATCAAAACACCTATACATGTTTTTATTGATTTAGAAAAGGCAAATGATACGATGTTCAAAGAGGTTTTGTGAAACAATCTAAAGAAAAAAATAACAAATAACACTGATGGATGTAGCTTCTATTAGCTTTATTTTTAATTTGCACCATTTAGTTTACACAATAAAAGCATGGTTGTCCTGCAGCTTATATTATCCTGAAGAGATAACATGGGAATATATGTTCATGGCTGTGAATCAAGGAACACTACTAAACCTGAACGAGAGCATTTTACGGATGCGGGGAGCACGTGGCATATCCATGAACAATGAATTGGTAAAGAATGCAATCCTTCTGCGTACTTCACTATTGGTTGGAACCTCAATGGCTGATTCCTTCACTGTCAAGAGTAGATAAAGACGTCTTAACTGAAACAACCAAAATGATTCATTGGTTATAGACACTTTTGGATAGTTGAAAATTATATAAACTAAAAAATAATAATAAGAATTAAAATTAAAATTAAAAATAAAATTACAATATTAAGTAATTACCTGTTCCTCCCATTGTGCTGTAACCACAGGAGGGAATGCTATAGCAGGCATTGCCTCAGTACCAGCAAAAACTTCCTCTCCAGTATCCTTACTAATTTGATTAAGTTCTGCCAATTCACTGGTGAACATGGCAAGAAAAAGAAAAGGTAAGCAATATTATTTGCACAGAAAGATCCATCCGCATTATCATATTAATATATTCCAAGTTCAGTGATGTTATTTTAAACTAACCTGATTTCATTTACCATCATATCAGTAACCACTTCTAACATGTCTTGCAGCAGAACCACCACTGTACCTCGCTTGGATGGATCTGCATCTTTCTGAGACAATAAAGGAATGAACAAGTTTCAAAGAGAATGGTTAAAGGCAAGAACCAGTCAAGAATACCAACTACAAATAAAGTTAGTTATCAACTACTGAAGACTCACTAAGAGTTCCACAAGCTCCACAAACTTCTTGCAAAGGGAGGGTAAAAAGCCCATCCGGAAATTTGTAGTGAGTGTATTCTTTGACATGTTGCTCTCGACTCCTTTAACAATGATGGAAATTATCCTGATCCATCATAATGAATTCATAAGTTCTGACAACGATTCATTTTTAATTAAATGAAGCTTCAACTATAACTGCTACTTAAGAAAAACAGCATACAGCTAATAAGAAATATCGAACAATCTATGTAATACAGTGTAAAATTTTGAATTAATGTGAGTCAAACTAATATTGATTAGGCAAGTTAACTATTTTTCCCTTTTCATTTATATACTTCATGTTGTCAATAATCCAAAAAGAGCTTTAAAGTATACATAGAATAAAAAAGGAGAAATAAAAACATCAGAGTGTAATTTCTATTCATGAAAACTGATAGACTGCAAGAGCCGTCTGTTTACAAAAAACAGATCTAAGCAGGACAGTGTTGTTGGAAGTTGGAACAAGACCTAAGTTGCACCACATAAAAAATGGTTGCTAGTATTTCTAATCTCGATGCTTTTAGCATGAAGTGTAAACTAAAATTGGAATACACCAAAACAATATACCTTTTTTCAGTTTCTCCTATTATTAAATCATGTAGAATTTGTTTAAAAGATTCATAGCATTCAATCACAGCACATTTCATATATTCATCTGCACATATGCGCTTCCAAAGATCGGAGTCCCTCCCTCGAAATTGAGTTGCCATATCCAGTGCTACAGGAATCTGTAAAGGTCAACACTGTCATCATATGGTCCACTGATAAACATAAGAATATTAAAATTGAACCTCACTGACCTTGCTTGCAAGCAAAAATGGTGGCCACTGAATTATTTTGAGATCAGGACCCATTGAGTAAGGAACCAGCAAAAGATCCATCTCCCTGGAGTCATGCAAACATAGTTTAGTCCTAAAAAAGGTTTTGGACAGAGAATCAAAAAATAGAGGAGGAAGACTAGAAGCTATGATTGAGAAGAGAGAAAAAAACTGAAGAGTTTGTCTGGGGCCTTTCCTATCACTTATGAGATCTTCCTCACGAAAACAGCAAATAATTTCATTCCATATTTGGCCAAATTTGGCGGCTTCACTCCTTCTGCTTGCAGAATTCTACACGAGCATGGAAACTAAAATGAAGATGAATAAATATTTATCTCAATGTACTTGGCAATGAAAATGTGGTAGCAAGAACCTCAGCAAATTGCTTTGAGAAGGAGAATCTTCCTTTTTTCTTGTTAGAAGGAACCAAGCATGTGTTGAATACACCAGGCAATGACTGAAACCGTGATCTTAACATGCTCAGAGTGCGTATCTGTGCAAACAAATACATAAGTAACAGTTAAAAGATTGTGAACTGAAATATTTTACTTCTTTTAATCCATAAATACAATCCAATCTGAAGTTACGTTGTCAAATGAAAAGCAAAGTCCAAGGTTCTTTAAAAATTGAAGATTTCAGTATTTCTTGAAAATATAAGCAAATGATGATCTGGTATTTTGTATAAAAATAGTCCTATAAATTTCTATAGTTGACTACATGTGTTTGAGTTTCCGTGTGTATGTGTTTTACAAAAGCTTTTAAAAGAAAAACACAAGATAATCAGCCTCAAATAAATTTAAAATAAGATAGACTGATGATGACCTCTCCTAGACGATCAAAGGCTCCAACAATGCCACCGTACAAAGTCGAGAAGATTGCATACCAAATTTGAGTGTCCATGAAATAAACCTGTATGGAAAATGCAAATAATATGATACACTGAGATATCTGAACAAGTAAACAGATTAATATATGTAAACATAACCAGGATATATAACATACCAGAAGTACAGGAGCCCAGAGTGCAATAACTGCACAATAGTTGTTTCGAGCTGCATAGAGTGGAAAATATTAGATCAATATAAATAACCACAAGGTGCAAAGTCTTGATAAAAAGAAGAAGAAATTACCATTGGGGAAAAACTCATGCCAAGCATAACTAACATGTTGAATGCTCATTATGTCCTTTGTTGGCCTAACTAGCGGCTTTATCTGAAGATAAGGCAACACATAAAAAGAGGCCCAACAACTTCACAAGGCTAGCTTGTTAAGTATCAGTGACTGCATATATAATATTTTACCTGGACATAAAAGCTAAATAAAAATTTTGAAGCCAAAAGCAACACCCAGAAAATAGTATACCTGAAATTCATGAAAAAGTATAGATGATGGAACGCTTTTCATACAATAAACTAGCATAAATTACTTTGGGAACAGTCTGTGTAGTTTGAAACCTACTTCAGAAGAGCAAATTGACTTTCATGCATTCCTCTTCCAACATAGATTCTTGGCTACATGGGGAAAAATGATCAGTAAGTAAATGAGCAAATGATAAAGAACCCAAATCATTGAGAGAAAAACAAAGTAAACATTTTTCAGCAAACAGAGGTTTTTTAAAAGACAAACAGTCAATAACTCATTATTCAAGCATTCAAAAAAATATAGATAAAAATGGCTAGAAGCAAAATTTAGTGCAACAACTTAGACTCTTCGGAAGACCATAAATGCTGCCGTTATGAATGCTGGAAAGTTCCCACTTAAGCATTTTCACCAGTAGATACCAATAACAAAGATTTATCACGGATAACATTACTGAAATTTATGGAAACTGATCAACTATAATCGTTGCCACAAAAAGTTCCTTAAATAGGTGCCCAACAAAGAATAAGAAAGCCTTTGATCGGGCACGGACAGTTAATTACCAGAGTAGAGGTGGAATAATGATTTATATAAATTCATTGAATAATCTTTTCTTGATTGACTTTTTCACTGAATCAATCATTGAACTGAATATTCCTACCACGTAAATCGTATCCATAAAATTTCATATAAATCCAAAACTGTTTTGCAATCAATGTCAATTTAACTATAAACTATTTTATTATATTTCAAATTGTGTTGATATTTAAAATTTTATACAGATGATCTACCAAATGGGTAGGAATAATTCAATTATAGGACCAATGAAACTTGCCTTTTCTAGAAAGTTGTACATGGTAGAGTCAGATATTTTATGGAATGAGAAAAAGAAAAAGCTTTTAACAGACTAAACAGAGTGGTTTGGTATCAATTCCAACTAAATATGAATTATGTGTGTAAATATATATCTGTCAGACTTCAAGGATCACTCTTGCTACGTAAGTCCTAATTAGGAAGTATTAGCTATATGTTCTTAACATGACAGATATCGTGTTTTTCAATTTAAACAAAACTAACTACAAAACTGTTCCCCGCAGATTTCTAGGCTCAGGTCCAATTTGCATTACTTTCAAAATAACCAGCAATAATGTTTTTTTTATGAAAGCAATTATGTTGAAAACCACTTATTACCGACAAAATAGTTTCTATTTAAAACCACAGAAAAATTGCTAAAAGTGTAAGAGAACAGAAAACGTGACTACCTGAGACCACCATAAGAAGAATCTAACTATATGCCAGTCTGAATTTTCAATCCAGCGCCTTAGCATTGGGAAAAGAAAGAGAGCAGCTGCTAATAAATTTGGTAGCATATACAATGCAACTGCCAGCAGGTAAAATGGTGGAATGCCTTTTATTTGATGGAAAAAAGAAAGCAAATCCTTGAGACCCTGAGGTCCACCCTTGAAGGAATTTACATAGAAGAGTGGAAGAATGATAACCCATATACAGCACACAATGACTTTAAGAACATTTCTTAGCACATCGGTGAATTTCCATCGATGATAGCCTGGAAAGTTCAGGACCAGGTCCAAGATACCTAAGTATAAAGAGGAACAGAAATTAAAGCAAAAATATAGGATCTAAACAGGAGAGTAATATACACACACACAAAAACTTGAATATAGTTCAACAACACATCAAAAAGAAGAAGAAGAAGAAGAAGAAGAAGAAAGAAAAATATTATAGAAAATAATAGCTTATCCCTTCTTTTCAGATAGAAACGCCATAAATTGTAACAAGATTCAAATTTGTAAAATGAATTAGCCAGGGTAAAAAAATAATAGAAATGAGCACTAACATTGAAGAAAACAATCTCTATACTCAATCTTATCTTGTAGGTAAATTTCAGAGATAGAATCTGCAATGAATAGATTGATCTTCCTAGAAACTTTAGTTACAAAACATTTAGGAATTAATTATTGATTGATCGCCAAATAATATAGGTCACGTAAGTCCTTAAGGGAAAAAGCTGATTGATCTTCTATAAATTGTCCTTACAAAATTATTTTCTGAATAAAAATACTTGTGAAAATTAAAAGGAAGGATATATTAGGAACAAATCATATGCACCTGACACATGCTTAAAAACACAAACTTGAATAGGGGGAGTGCTGATAACATTGCATCATTTAAATAAACACTCGAGTTCCATTGAACTTGTCAAAACTACCATTGCTTCTCATATGACTTGTAGGTTTGTATTGCTCATATGATGACTTATGAAATTCCAACAAATTAAATGTCAAGCTTCTAACACAAATAGGATAATCAGACTATCAATATCAATCTTTGGTTATGAGTGGCCCTAATAAGTTTAACAAGAGCACGTTAGTGAACGTTTCATACTTTGAAGTAAGCGCAGAATGGATGCGGTGATGAATATACTGGACAGATTATATAAAACATCCTTCTGAAAGATATCCACCAGTGAAGTCCCATCCCATGCAACTATAAACATCACCTGTAACAAGAATTCTCAAGACTTGTCATAACCACAATAGGAGGGAATATTGACTTAGCATGTTTGTCTACGCAAATACCTGCAAACCCAGTATAAAAAAGGTCCAGAGACGATCAAAACTTCGGAAGATGTGCCAGGAAGTTCGTGTTTCAACAAAATATGATTTGCCAAGTTTCCTGGATTTTCTTGGTGCACTCTTTCTTCCCTGATATGAATTTTATGTAAGTATTAAAAATAAAGCATTTTAAAATCAATCCAGTAACTTCTTAAAATATAACCTGGGTCAAATCACTTGCGGATTTAAAAAAATCGCCATCATCACGCATCGGCCATCCAAGAGAAAAGCAATCAAGTGACCTGCAACAGCAGCAAACGAAAAAAAAAACAGTCAAGCACTGAATGATGAAACAAACCAAGTCAAATTCAGTAATAAAGTTCAGAAGGAAAACGAACCAGAAATACTCATTTAGATCATCATAATTGCACCATGCTGAGTGTTTAGCCTTTCCATTTTTGCTGTTCTTAGCTTCCTGGATTAATCAACATGGTTATTACAATTTTTCATGTCATCATAGGGAACATAGGCACCTGAGAAATTACAACAATGTCCATGAGAGACAAAATTGCACCTTTACGATTACTCGGTATAGAGGTGTGATAACCTTTCGTAGGAATGCCTCATCATCCCCACCATAAGAAGGCTTGATATTTTCACCAGTGACAATGCTGACATTTCCAGCCAATAAACCATGCAGTTCATATGCCATCTGATGCCATACTTGGCCATTATTAGCAAACGCACAAGTAACTAATAAACTTAAAAAGACTAAAGAGACAATTATATTACATTTGCAAAGACATTACGCCACAATTATACTCGTACTCACGTTGTGAAATATGTAACATAGACACTCTGGTAAGAAGCGAACATTTGATGCTTCACCCCAAATGAGAAGATACAATCCCATATAAAGCAACTTCCTTTGTTGTATTTCTGCTTGACCTTGAGGCAGTCTATGTAAAAGAACACATTAAGCACTTCTTACCATAAAAGATAAAAGTGCAAATGTTAATTGATACTGATATTGTTATATCTCACCGCAAACTATGCTTTCGTCCCAAGAATTTGCACCATGTTTTGTAATTCTTAAAGAGATCTCTCGTTAGAGAATCAACAGCACGATCATCGAGCTGGAATGATAAAATCAAAAGGAAAACAGAGTTGGAATGATAATTCAACTACTGGCTAAAAGCATAGCAGGCTATCCTTATACTATATGATGATAGAATATTGACTAGAATTCTTTTGATTCAACTACTGGTTCAGCTTTGTTTTATCCTGAAATGGAGAAACTGAGAAACATATACGTGCCTTGTTAAAAGGCTCGGGTTTAGGGTGTAGCCTTATATGAGAGTTAGCAAGTAGCAGAATCAAATGCTCTCTTTGATTCCTCACGTTGTCCTTCTGTGCTCACATAAACCAAATACATTAAAAATTGAAGGAAGCAGCACAAAAATTTGGTCAATAAAAAATCTTTTTCTTCCCATATTCTGTGTAAAAAATACATGCCTGGAAACCAAACATTGCTCTAAGCCAATCAAGCATGTCTAAATCTCCAGCTCTCTGCCTCTGTTGTTCAAATGAGCTAGGCCAGTTCAAACCACGAGTGTTCCAGAGTGCAGAAACAGCAGCCCTAATCTAATAGCAAAAGAAAAGAAAGCAATTAAAATTCAGTACTATGCATAATGGGCAGAGAAGCAAAGATTGAACATCAGTCACTCAAGAACACCTCTTCAAACTGCATAATGGGCAGAGAAGCACCAGCAGAATCTAGAGGAAGAATATTATAAGGTGTATAAATCTCCGTTTTTTCCTGGACATCTCTAGCAGCCGCGATAATCTGCAAAACACAAACCATGCCTCCAGATTTGAATATTTGAAAGGTTAAAAAAATTATAATTAAAAATAAAAAAAGTAAATGGAGACTAACCTCGGGAGCTACTTCTTCGACCTTCTCAGTCTTATTAACGGCACAAAGCACTTCAAAAAGCACCCCAGCAGTCTGGTAAGCTTTGCTGAGCTGGCTTCTGCAAAAGGATTTAAGTGTTAGTACTGTTGTTAGTATTGCAAAAGAGAAATTAAAGAGGCATAGTATTGTTGATAGTATTACCTGTCTGCCTGATCCGCTTGGTCAAGAGCTCTGACATATTGTTGATAGTATTGCTGATAATAAGCCTGGATTTCCCTCGCGTCTGTTTTCTTAAGCCGAGAGGCAAGACTAGTTGCATTGTCCTGGTGTGGTGTTGGACAAATTTGGCAAATTTAACTCACTTTTCAAATTTGAGGAAAAAATATACAATTATTTAAAATACAAAAGTTAATGTTTCCAAGCAATTTCTATCTCAGCTTATAGTTTACTTGACTATAATAATACTAGAATCAGTTACTGGGAAATGATTAAAGCAAATGATTCTTCTTCTGTGGACCATGAACATGAACTGCTATAGAAAATGATTTGTTGACCATGAACACTCGATGAACGCAAAAGAGTTCCAGCAACGCATTGGGAATCGAATTCCATTTCTAAGAGGAGAAAGATATGGAAACGAAAACGAAACCAGAACAGAAAGGAAAGGAAAATGTGTCTTTCATGTCTCAAAGTATTTTCTTATGAAATTACAAAGAAATTTGCATAGATACCAAGTTTTGAGTTGGATGCTGGAAGGTACAATTGTAAAAATTTGGATTCCAATTTAAAATATAATATTTAATTTAATAATATTTGTATTTTTTAATTGAATTAGTCTTTATAGATTCTTTTAATGTTTCTTAGTATGTGGAGTTTTTTTCTTAAATATAATTTTTCTTTTTTTTTTATTTTTAGTTTATTTTTCGATTTAGTCTTTATTTTTTAATTAATTTTTATTTTTCATTTTTTAATAGTGATGGACGTTAATCCTTTTTATGGTAACAATTAAAAATTTGCTACAACAAAAATTATAGCAACATTTAATTAGTGACATTATTTTCAATAATTCTTAATATTTATATATTCTATCAAAAGAACATTCATCCAATTTAATAATAGATTTACACTTAAAATAAAATCTCTTTGTATAATTTGAAATATCTAAAAATATTTTAAAATTAAATTATTATTTTTATTTCTTTATATCTTCGTCAAATATTTATTAACAATGCACCCTTAACTTTACATATAATTTAGAATTAGAATTCAACAAATAATTCTACAATTATTTATAAAAGCTACGATGAAAATAATTCATGTTCATCGAAACAGATATTAAATAAATATAAAAAAAAATTGTTTAAGCCATTTTGAAAAAATATATGTCACATGATATTTTACTAATTTATTTATTTTGCATAAATGTGGTGTTAGAGTAAAAAAATATGTTAGACCTTGACTCAATTACTAGTGTATATTTATATCTATATATAATAAATAAATAAAAATGAAGACCACATGATGGATCTTGTACACCAAGTTCAAGGGAGAGAAAGAGAGAAAATAAATTTGAAGAGAGTAAAAGAGAATTTATGAGAAAAATAGTATAGAGGAATGTCATCTCATTATTTTCATTTCACTCATTTTCCTCTTTCTCCATCATCTCTCCTCATTTTTCTTTTTAGCTTCTCTCTCCCCACCTTTAATATAGGACATGAATTCTCTCATGCATGCATCTCTCTCCAACACCAAAAAATGGTAGTGAAATGGAAGAGAAGATGGGGAAAAAATGGAGAGGTGATAAAGACTTAAAAGAGAGAATAATTAAGAAAGGATTAAATAGAAATTAAATGGTATAGAAGATGTAGAGAAATTTTATAAGAAAATATTTAAATTACTTTTTTCATGTCACGAGTTGTCTTTAAATTTTTTTAAACTATTATGTGAAATAATTGTGAAAACTATTAAATCTAGAAAAAGAAAAAAAAAATTCTCTAAATTTGACAAAGTAGACCTACTATAGTGGTAATGAAGCTCTTGCCCACACAAAGATTTTGATAAGAGTATCAATTTTTACTAAGTTCCGGTATAACTATCTAGTTCTAGTCCCAGTAACCTACTCAATCACATGTTTTTTAATACATTCACAAAAATTAAAATATATTTTTCCTCTTTTCACATTTCTACTTTGTAAAAAAAAAAAATTCACATCCATATCATTCTGGAACCACACGTTGTCTTAAACTTTACACTTTTTTATTTTTTATGTTTCTATAATAACACCATCATCAACTATTTTCTTTTTCTCTTTTTCTTACAATTACTTCATCTTTAATATTTAACGTTTAGATTTTTAACTTTACCATCAACTATGTTTTGTCTACACTAAAGTTCATTCTCTCTAAAGTCACAATTCACAAACAATATTTAAAGGTTAGACTTTTTTTACATGAATCAATTTAATTTTTTTTTTCTTCTATTTCTCTTCAACAATAGTAAATTTGTAGAAATATATTTTCTATGTGTTGTTATATTATCATAGATATATATTCGATATCACGATCAATTCTAAAATTTGTATAGATCACTCATCTTATTAAAATATTAATAAAAATTAGAAAATACATTGTATATTCAATGATATATTTACACTTAAAACTAGTTTTGATGTTGAATCGATTAAACGATTGATAATTATATTTATAAAGAGTGAAATTTTTTATAATATTGACAATGAAAACATAATTGAATATTTTCAAAATATAAAATATGGCATATAAGACAATTGTAATTTTTAAAATATTCTATATATTTTTAGTTTGTTTAATTAATTATGTATTGCCCTGCCAGCAGAAATTTATGGATCCACCACTAATCTTCAATTGATCAAGCTAAAAATGAGTGTATAGGATAAATGCAGCGACTAACCAAACAAGCCCTAAAATCTTAGACTTCGTTTTGTACGGGAGAAATATGACACTTTTGTGGTTGTTGTAAATAAACAAGTTTCTAGAAAATTATCATGTGTCCTCCATGCTATCTCGCACGGGCTTCAACTCAATTTCTATTAGTATTAGTATTCCAAACAAATCATACTTTAAATTAGCCTTTACTACATGAATTTACGAGTGTGACTTAATAATTAAAATAAATTTTGAGTTCTTCACTTTCAAAAAAGTCTTTATAAATTTTTTGCAGAGTCAAAAAGAAAAAAAATTGTTGACCGTCAAAAATAAAATAAATTATAAATAAATTATACAATTAAAGATTAATTAAATTTATCAATCACAAATTACTCTTTTTAGAACTTTTAAATAGATATAATAAAAATTTGATCAAGTCGATTAGATCAAAGTCTATTATTTTTATTGACATATATAAGTGTATATCAATTAAATCTTAAAGTGATTATATTTCATACTTTTTTTTACTCAGTATTATTATTTCATAGCTAGCAATTACAAGATTCGATTAATTTGATTTTGCTGTAAGTGCTTATTGAATAGTACGTTAATGCAAAGTTATAATTATAGTAAGATTTTGCGTGAACAAAACAGAACTAGTTGGTGGATGACCGGATCAGTTATAAATAACTAAGTCAATCCTTCCCTCTCTTCTCTAAACTTAAAATCAGTTTAAAATGAAATTAAAAAGAGAAGAAAAGTAAAAAAAGGAAGAAACGATAGTTACCCTCTCCAATCGCTGCAGCAACAACGTCTTAAACTGCCTCACACCACGCCCGCTAGAACTCTGATCCAACCTGTGCGCTTTCTCAAAGGCGTAAAACCTACCTGCATTTCAGTTTTATTTTTACAATCAACAAACAAATTAAGAAGTTACTTTATATAACGAAGATTATATATATAATGAATTTTTTGATGCATTAATGCATACATAGATAGGAAACTCTAGGACGCTCGGTTTCGATCTCGTTAGCAACTCTGAGAATAGGTGAGATGGATGCGAGTGAGGAAGGCACGACTTCGTTGTCGAATACTTCCATCGAGAACGTCGTCACCGCGCTTCTCGACGGCGCCCTCCTCATCTGCGACGAGTGCGGCTGCGCACCCGCCGTGTCTTGATGATGATTCGACATTTTTCAAATTCACCTTATGATCTGCATGTATTCATCAATTAATCAAACAACGAAGCCAACGGTTTATCGATAAAGTAAGAACAGAGCGAACGGTTGAGTTGAGAGTATAATTAATAATTCAAAATTTATAAAGGATAACTAATTTTAATTAATTAATTTGAGGATGAATGAATGTACTACCTGTTTTTTGTGGCGCGAAAAATTAAAGAATCAAAATGAGGATATAGAATATTTGAGATGATGATGCAGGAGCGTAGTCTCTCGTGCGTGGTGCGCAATATTCATTGTTCGTGGATCAGAAGGAATTATTGATATGGAAAATTGTTGAGATCGCGGGATCAATATGAAGGGAAATAGAAAATTCATGAGCAAAAAGAGGAAATGACGAAGGTTGAAGCATCAAGAAGATTGATCGTTGAAAGAGAGAAAGGAAAGAAAAAAAAATGGAAAGAAGTCAGTGATGAGAATCACTGGAAGAACACCATTTCCGGAGGCGAAGAAAGAGAGAGTGTGTGTGTGTGTGTGAGAGAGCGTGGGTGCAATGCAATTCATTCACTTAAGTCCATTTTCTTCCTCTCTTCACAATCCAATATCCATGCACTCATTTTCATTTCCCTCTTATATTATATGAGAATTTACTGGTCTTCTTCATATATATGTGATTCATTTCAAATTATAATAATGCACATTATGTTGTATCCAAAAAATAGCAATGGTTTAAGTTGATCCATTGACAAACAAAATGAAATTAATATTTAACGGAGATAATTTTGTATTGCATTTCTGAATTAAAATAAGAAAATGTTTTTTATTTTATTTTAATTTTATTCATTATTATAAGGTGTATACTTGAGGAGTTAACTCAATAGAAAGAACTAATATTGGAATATCAAGATATCAAATTCAAATCCTCTAAAAGATAATTATAAATTAGTGATTAGCGTCACTTTGATTAATAAAAAATTATTCTTTCTTCAATTATATTTTTTAAAAAATATAGTTTATATTAAAGGTTACACAATAGTTTTACCGCAAATTAGATTAGTCGTCACCCCAACTCTTTTCTCTTTCTTTTTTACTTTCATCCATTGACCTAAAAATCACACACACACCCCTAATTATTTAATAAGATATCAAATATAATAATCTCATATATATATATATATATATATATATATATATATATAACCCATTAAATAGGAAATGAAGTAAGAAATAATAATATCATTTTTTTTCCTTCTTTTAATTGAATGTGTTTTTTTTACATATATATTTAGTTTTTTTCATTTTGTTTTGGAGTTAGATTTTATGTCTGAGTGTAGTGTTTAATTTTACGTTTTGTTAAGAAGTTTATTTTATTCAGAGACTAATAGATTAATTTTGATCAAGTGCAAATTCAAATTCAATAATTTTGATGTCTTCAATGTTATAGCACCAAAGACACATGTATTTCAGACTCTTTCAATTTTAGGTTTTATCACAATTAAAAATATTATGCCGATTTATGTTATTAACATAGATGTCGCGAGCTTGTTCGTAGATATACCATTTATAGTTTTAACAAATTTATATTATATTATTTTCGTAATTTTTATCATTGTCCAAAAATAAAAAGTGTATAATCACCACTTTTTTTATTAATTAATAAAAAGTGTATAATCACCACTTTTTTTTTATTAATTAGAAAGGTTTTAACACAAACTGATTCCGTTACAAATTATACCGTAAAGATCTGGTATAAATTAATTGGTATGACAATATTATTTGATTTAATAAACAATAGTTGATATAAAATCTAATCGGCATGGCCTTTAAATTCATTTTCAATTATATAAAGATGAAAATATATTTGATTCTAAAATAAATCACAAAAAAACTTATTTATAATGCATTTAAAACATAATTATTGCTGTACTTCAGTGCTTCATATGTCATTCATCTTTGGTCATTTAAGGTTTCAAGATATATATTAAGAAAAAATAATAAATCTAGAAAACTAGTGTGTTTATGGCATATATTTTGAAATGTTGAAAAGTTTATATACATTAAATATATCTATCTACTTCGATGAATAAGTTCCCAAAAAAAATGCATCGCAAATAGATTTATGGTGCATATTGGAAACACTATATACCATAAAGGCAAGATTTGATATTTCTTAAAATTAAATGGTCCTATTTACAGTGAAGAATATCAAAATCAATGTTCACTATATTGAGAGAGGAAGAAGAAAGTGCGTGAAAGAGAACATGCTAAAAGTGTGAAAGGTAAACATAAAGGTGTGAGAACATATTTGTAATTAACCATGGGAGTATCCTCATCAAATTCCCGGACAGGATCTCTCACCTGTATAAAATTAATTGGCGAGGAAAAAGATAAATATGGGTTTTGTGATGAGTACTTGGCAGTCATGAGCTATTGATATTTGCTTTGCTTAAAATTTATTCCTCTTAAAATGATTCACGAAAATATGCTTGAACAGAAGTGCACTTCTCATTGGTTGTGAAACTCAATGTTTGATTTTAGCATTGCCTAGAAGGCTAATCCAAGTTTAGCGTGGACGAACTCGTGATGTATACTTTCTAATTAAACTCTCATCGGAGTGACATTTTCAACTGTCTAGATCACATAACACAGTTTGAATCCCACCGACAATTTTTGCAGACCAAAATCCAAATCCCACAAAAACTTTTAGCCATCGCACTGTTTCACAAACTCTTCTTCAAAATTCATATGCTTCTTTTTTTTCAACATGAATTTGATCCTATATAGCTTTCGTGTATTGTAAAAAGAGTTTAGCACAATATTAATTGTTCAAGTGGGGTTTGGCAGCCCAAATTCTACTTGAACCTAAGCACAAATAAAAAGGTACGTAGAATAGTAACCAAATATCGAATATTGAACATACTCTTACCTATCTCTTAAGACTTTGATAGGTTAGCACAGTATTAGTTGTAAAACTTTTTTACCTATCATTCAATTATATCTCACCACATAATCAATCCTTAATTTAGAAAAAATATTGACATACAATTCGATGATTTATTTTGTGTGGCAATTGTGCGATTTTAGTTGTATCTTTGTAATAACATGAATGAACAGATCCTGTTATGCAATGGGCCTGTTGCTGCATTTATAGCACAAACTACTCTTAACTATCATATTATAAATAAATTGTTATGTTGGTTAAGAATATCCAAAAGAAAAGAGAAAGTACCCTTAATAAAGAATATAGCAATTGAAGCATGAAATTCAGGATCAATGAAAATTTTCTTTGCCATCTATTATATAACAGAAGTTTTCATTTACAAAGCATATGACAGGATAAACAATTTGAGTAATTTACTTTATCAGCTTCAAAAAAGGAGCTAAATCCTAACCTCAATGTACCGGTTACCTGTACTTTCACCTAGCCAAAAAATTCCCACCAATGGTGTACTAAATAACAGGAACACTCCCATTTGTTTGTTGCATGGTTCCCAGAGGATTTCCTACAAAACAAAGACATCACCCTTATAGAAACTCTTGTTCCTGTTTTCAAAATTGCCTAAATTCAGAGTATAAAGGTATGACAAGATACACATGCTCTGGTTCATCTAACGGCAAAATAAAAATATCATTCTAACATTACTGGTTGCTTCTTGTCAAAGCTTGCACTTCGACTAGTTGTATCATATCAGGGAGCATCAAAATGCTGTGAAATCCACTAGCAATCACATAGTAGGAAACATTCTTTTGATTATTTCTGATTTTTTTTAATTAGCACGTGCCATATGCTATCCTTGACACATGTGGCTTAGTATGATAATGAATCAAAAAGGACAAATAAATAACAGATCACCTGTGTTGCTTGCAAAAGAATAAGACTTCGGAAGAAAATTGCCTCTTGTTAAACCAACATGAGTTGCTGCAGACATTGAAACATTGTCAAGAAGAAACTGATTCGCCAAGCCACCACTAGGCACACCTCCTGCTTTGAGCAAGCAAACTTCTGAGCTTTTTGCACGAATATGATCAGATTTTTGGGCAGAGTACATCATTGCCAAGCGGCTCTGTTTTTCAAAATAAATAACGAATCACTTTTTGTCATCTGCATGGAACTTAGCATTTTTTCTGATGGAAGGAGAGAAGGGATGGCAGGTAATTAATATTTTTAGCATTCAGACAGAAAGTTGTAGCCTGCCAGTACATAGTAGGTCTTAATAATTTCTCATAACTTTTCTCCTTCTCTGTTTTTAATGTGAACAGAGGATTAAAAAATACACCTAAAGCCAACAACAACAAAACATTAAATTATGTTTGTCTGATTTAAACATCTAACATTGAATTAACTACATGCTATGTAACTTAGGTCACAGACTTAAAACCTATAATACAAATCACCCTTATTACAAATATGGAAGAATGGCATACCTCCTTGTTGAGGACATTGTCCATTTGTTCAAACGAAGGGTCCCCCTGAGATGAATCTTGAAATGGAACCATCTCTTCATGTGATGTCTTTGGACCCACAACATCAGTACATAATTCCTCACTCAAATTCTCAAAGTACATATGACGAATAGCAGCACGCAGTCGGTTGGTCCTTTGTGAATAATATATCTTCGTAGCAAGAGGTGCAGGAAAATCTAAACTAACAAAAACATGCAAGTGTTGAACCAACACCAAAAAGAGAGAGAATGAGAAGTCATTTAGAACTGCTCAAAACTGAAGAATTGTAGGAAATAAGTATTTGAGGAATGGGCTTCCATTCCACAAAAGTTTAAGAAAAGTTAAGGACTTGTTAAACTGAAAAAATATCATCATATTTATACCATTCTTCGTCACGTGCTGGTGCTTCATATGGACCTGCCCAACATTTTTATGAACAGGGTCTCCATGATCCGAAACAGTCTTTTCAATCAAATCCTTCCCTAAGGAATCAGAAAAAAATAATCGGGTTATTCCTTCCATGGCCAAGACCCAAACCCCAAAGACACAAGTCAGAATACACGGTAAGCAATAGTAAAGCAGTCATTGACCTAGAAAAAAAATCACCATGGTGAGTTCAGCAAGAACAAATAACTTCAGCACACGAAATTAGACATTCACTAGTAATTTCCTGTTAAACTCACAGTTTGTCACACAAGATTCTGTTTTGTCGTGTTCTAGTACAGTACGATATGTGTTTGTCATGAAGTTTCTCGATAAAAAATTAGATATGCTTCAGTGTCCAGATATAAAGAATTTTAAAAGTATGAAACAAATTTTTACATTTGATGCCATGGATACATTTATGGGAGATTTGCAACTTGGGAACACATGGAGAGGAACATGCTTATAACCAACCTTAAATTAATGAATGCAGAACAACTAGATATAGTTAACTCAATTTATACAATTGTACTTCATCAAAATGTTGA
Organism: Cicer bijugum; assembly: GCA_037974875.1. NCBI lineage: Eukaryota > Viridiplantae > Streptophyta > Magnoliopsida > Fabales > Fabaceae > Cicer > Cicer bijugum. The sequence goes on from JBBPBT010000036.1 coordinate 7,183,680, forward strand.
TCTTAATTTTCATGTCACCTCTAAATTATTAAAATTAAAGGAATTTCTGGCATCAAATGTGTCCAATCCTGCATGCTAACATGTTTTCAAAATGCATGCCTATGTTCTAGCCTGTCTAAAACAATGAGATATGATGGGAAAAAAGTTAGTAATTGTTTGTACAACAATTATAACATATATTTATTCAAATGATAATTCATTAGCCAAAATTTACAAGAAAAAAGTCCGTCACGACAAGCCTGGCAAAAACAAATGACATCAGCACATGAATTTGGACACTTACGAGTAATTCCATCTGTTAAACTCACAGTTTTTGTCACCAAAGACTCTGTCCCATGTCTTTCTTGTACATCAAGATGTGTGCTTGCTATCCTGCATCAGACATAAAACATTCAGAACAAATTTACTTCAAAGCAGAAAGAAGAAATGTGGAGAAACATTGAATTCCAAACATAACTTCATAGTAATGAAGATTAATATGGCAAACAGGGCAAGTCATATTAGTTATAGTTTATCCTATGATCAAATGACAAGTAATCACTTTAAGCCCAACTCAAATAATTGATTATTGAGAAAATTCTTGCTAGCTTTGCAAATAGTTTTTTATATAATAGTATATTATTTTTATGGAGGAAAGCAATGAACTAAGAAAGCATACAATTTATGACGTTTTGTTGGAGGATACATCACTGAAGCTTGGAGACCTCTGTTTCCACTTTTAATTCCGGTATCATCCAACATAGGAGCTGCATCTACAAAAGTTGAGTTTTCAAATTGATTAGAGCATCAATATTATCTATAAAAGAAACTGGCATCCAGAAAGTGAACGCCCTACTCCTCAAAACAACTTTTTGAGATGCACCCAGCCATTTTACAGAGTATATAAGTCAAAAAAATGTATAACTAACTAGTCTCGTTCCCTATATCCATGTTTTGCCCCTCTAACTAACTTGACAGCTCAGCGTTCTCCCCTTTATTATAATTCCTTTTGCGGACATACACCTTCCACTCGTTGGACCTGGAAGTAACCAAAAAAACACATCCTGATCCAGTGCTCTATCAGAGAAAATTACAATTATGTTGTAGAATTCAATTGTCCCCAAACTTGCAATTCCATGTGACCCACAAGAATCTATCCGAGTCTGAGTTTACAAAGCAATGATCTTGTGAGCAAGATAAATCAATTTTGGTAAACTCAGAACTATGCAGTATAAAGGCATGACATAGTTTTCCAGGAGCACACGGATATAATATAGGGGAGGGCTGGTTTTAGTTTTAGTTCAATAAAAATCAAAACTGTCATCAGGGTACAGCTAGTGTTATTTGGTTGTTTGGGGTGTGGGGTCAGAGTGAAAGCCAACACAACAAGCTAAAGAATTGGCACCAATTAACTAAGAAATCTGTGTAACACCAAGATACCATTATTTATCCAACAATAAATTGACAAATTGAAATTAACCTTAAAAAACTTACTATAAATAGAAATTTTGGTTAAACGAATTGAGGGTATAAGATAAAAGCAGACTTATTGCACAATATGAGAAAAGGAGAACTTCAAAAAGGGCTTTCACCTTGAGCCTTGGTAGAAAAGGGAGTCACTGTGATTTTACTGTTCAAGTGGGATTGAGACACAAGAATGTCAATATTATCCACAAACCCAGGACGTCTCCGCTCCCCAACTGCAGTAGCTTGGTTATGAGGGGTTATGAGGCACAAAAGATTATTTTACAGCAACCAAACATTCAAATGTACTGAGAAACACTAAAGGACTCTCTTTAAAGAGGAAATCACATTCACGACATCCTAAATACAAATTTCAAAAACTGTGATTATTATATAGTAATAATAGAATCTTCAAAAGTTTGCAACTGACTAATTAATTCTTATTAAAAGGATACTCGCACAAAAAGTTGTTAACTTTTTCCTTTCTTTCCTTGGAGGCTTCCGTTTCCCTGTGTTGCCGTCAAGCTCCAAGCCAGTTTGTACTGTAGGCTTTAATGATCTACAAAGTTCTGACAAAATAGAGAAATATAAAAGAGATAAAAATGAGGAAGATTCAATATGAGTAGCTTCCTAAGCCAGAATATTGAAAGCGTAAGATTATGCGATAAATCCACACATTAATGGGTTCCAAACCTCAAATATCACACAAATAAGGACATAATAAAAGTTATAAAACAAATGGAAAATAGGCCACCAGACCTGCATGAGCAGCAAATTGGCTGTCCTTGATTGGTTTCTTGCAAGTGTTGCAGCATACCTCAAAAAGGACACCAAGCAATTAGTAAAATTAATTGATTCCAGATTATAATTCAAGCAGACAATGTCTGCAGATGAAGACATTTGTAATAAATAAATCAAATTCACAAAGAAAGGATTACAAATACAATAATTGTATAGGCTCACACGAGATTTTGAAGAGTTCATTTTTATATACAAAGCCAAGGTAATGACATAAAGTCAAATTGTACTCTAAAATTCTTAAAAGGATAAGGTATGTACTCTGCTTCAACTCATACATTGCATAAGCAATCAACATCGGTTATATAATCATATTACTCGCTGCAAATATGATATAAATTGCAGAGGGTCATTTAGTGATCAAATGAATTTAAAACAAAGAGGAATGACAGAAGTTGTTATATCAAAAGACTAAATCAAAATGTGCAACTTAAGGTATCTTAATTCTTGAACATAAGGAAGCAATTTTTTGCCATAAATATATCTCTATACCCAATAACACAAGGATGGATCCATTGAACTTCAGTAAATCCTCAATGCCAATAAAGAAACCATATGAAAGGTTCAACAGAGACCCATGGGAAGAAGCACATTACTAGTCTACTAGCACACAAAAAATGACATAAAAGAAAGAAAACCTTACCAGCTGCAGGGGATCAGTCATGGGTCTCTCACCATAAACTTGCATATCTGTAATATATATAAAAAAAATGTTAAGCAGCAGTTTAAGTATCCCCAAAATATAATGAAGACTGTACCTGAAAAAATGAAGCCTGGAAAAGGAATGCAAATTAAGAATTATATGCATGATGTAGAAACAAAGGTAACAATGGAAAGCTAAAACGGAATAACAAAATTGTGAAAACTACACATAGCACATGTTAGTACAACCGTAAGCAGTTTTACACTGGTGAAGCACTTGTTAGGGTCCTTGTATAGAGGTAGATTGGACTATTTAGTTTCATTAATTATTTAGGGTCCTTTTGTAATTGAGATTTTCTATTATTTGGTATTTACAGAGTTTTGGATTATACTGTTCCAGCTTGGATAGGAGTAGTTCATTAGACTAATTGCCTTTTCAGTGAACATACAAATATTTTATGTTACTATAAAAAGTTTTTCTTTACATAGTATCGGATATTTGAGCCAGAAGAGCACTCCATACAGAAGGATCACTGTTGTTAGTCCTAACTCCTAAACCACACCCATAACAACAACAACAAAAAAAAAAAACATTATTAATATTCAATGTGTGACACTCATTCTGCTGTCAGCTCAAGTAAAAAACTAAACCCTCTGAACTAAAAAATATGAAGAACATTAAATTAAGTTCCGATGGGAACTATCCACACATGGATTAAAAAAAAAGTCTGGTTCACCAGAAAGAGAGAGACAGAGAGAAAGATAACCTTCTTCAGTGAGCAAATTTGAATCATCTGCATCACGCAGTTGTCTATAAATATACTCAGAAGCTGACTTCTGTCGGGCAAAGTCATCTTCCAAGACCATGCATTGACAAATGATGCGAATTAGAAATTCAAAATACTTCCATGAATTAAAAATTAGGATATTGTTCAATACCACTAAGGTTATGATAACAAGATATCACTGAGAGCCTCGTCTACTACCTGCTACAGTTTGAGAGAAACTTCCTGCGGTCAGAACCCTTGCCATGACCTCCATTCTCCCACTTCCAGGTGAACATACCATTGAGAGGGAAAAACAGTATATCTACAACTACGATAATCGTAGCAATACACAAAATTAATACAATGAGTAACAACGAGTGAGACGAATGCGGAATACAAAACACGAGATGTAGAAAACGGAACAACATTACCTCGAAATGCGAAAGAAAGGGATTCTTCAAGAGAGCGACGAGAAACCTAGAAAAGAGCGAAGAGCTGAGGGAATTGGAATGGAATTGGGGAACGGAGATGGTCTGAGAGCAATGCCTGTGGAGAAAAATGTGCGGGGGGTTGGGATGAGGTATGCAATGGGGGAAGAGAAAACCCTAGAAGAGAAAGAAGAAGATGAGGAGGAGGAGGATGATGATTTACCTTTTTGCTTGGCTAATAATATTTGGTAGAACGAAATACTTTTTTTCTTTCTCTCTCCTCTCTTCTCCGCAGAGAAGAGGGAGGAGTAGGACGAGAAAGCGAAAATAGGAAAAAGCTTTGCAGAAGTGACTTCAGCTGGTAAGCGTTTTTGCTTTGGTTGCTTATAGCTTATGCAATGCACTCACTCTTCTGCAGTGCACCACGCTGCTTTACTGTCACTTACGTTTATTATTATTTATAAGTTGGATAGACTCCTGCCCCTTAAATCCTTTGTCATAATGAACAATTTTGTCATGTCTTTATATTCCTTCTATAAACATTGAACAGACAAGTTTACAAACTTAGGTTACATAAATTCCTAATTTATTTGAGAGTAATTAGAAAGAAAAAATGAAGGTAAAACTAGCACTAAATGATTTTATTTTTATATTTGTTTAAGTATTTTAGGGCTTTTTTTTCAAAAAAAAAAAATAAAGTATTTTAGATCTTATTAAAAAAATTGATCTCTTATCTCACCTATATTATTTTTAAAAGTCTCTAAATACACTTTTAGATTGGATAAATTGTATCTGTATTTTATAATCTAAGTTGATCAATTCAAATATAATTATAAATTTTTTAGAATATTAGAGACTGAGAGAAGAAGAAAAAAGTGTTTTAGGTCAAGCTCTTACCCACATGTCAAAGTATCATTTTCAAAATTACTACGTTTCAATGTTTATTAAGACAAACAAAATCGAGTCATGAGAAAATAGGTTGCTTTAAGTTTATTTCCTTTATTCAACAATTACAATATGTATTTTGAAAAGGGTCATACTAACATTCGTTAACATGTGTCATTGGACATATGTTAAGAATACGAAAAATATTTTAAAAAAAATATCGTTTGATTTTTCAAAGAATGGAAAATATAAGTCTTAAAATGAAATTTCTACATTTGAAATATTAAGATGCACCCTTTGATTTTGCATTATTTTAAATATATATAATTGAGCAAGAGGTACAAAATATCAATGAAAAATGATATTTGAACAAGCACATAATATTTGACATCGTATGTATTGTTCATCGTTTGACCATAATTTTTTTAAATTTGGTTATATGTTTTTTTTTCAACTTCTTTTTTTATAATTAAAACATTTTTTGTGATACGTATACAAGTTTATACTATTAACTACTTTTAACAAGTAATTAAACATTAAAATATAAATCATTAATCACTTATTTAATATATATTTAATTGACCACTAAAATTTAAAAAATCAACCATTTAGAATAATGCAGTCAAAGAAGTACTCTAAAGTGATCAATGGTATATATTTTAATAGTTAATGAGATATATGTTTAAAAAGTAATTAATGATATACATTTTAACAATTAATAACATACATTTTAATGATTAATGAAGTATTCAAAATATTTAATAATACAAAAAGAAAATTATAAAAGTAAAATTAAACATACAATGTCTGATAATCTTTAAATTTTCAAGAGTAACCTTTGCAAATTTTGGTCCAACCAACGAACAAATATGATGGTTTTTGTTTCACACTAAATTGGGTCAGTGTTTTAAACGAGGCGAGTTTGTCGATACAAGAAAACACCACAACTATAAAGTACTACATATAATAATTAAGGTACATATTACTGACATTATTGTTATAGTCGTTGTTGTCGAACTACGGTTAAGGATGTGATGTTGGCAGCGCCAACCCATAGCATGAAACACTATTTGATAGACATAAAAGAGGTTTTTCCTTGGAGAATGTTGAGATCGATGACATAAAGTGGAAACTTCATGTCGATAGGAGATGTAATATGGATGCCACAATCATCTTCAGTAAAAATAATTTGATTGCATTCAAGATAGTGAACTTTGGTAAAGATACCACTCTAGGAACCGTCAACTCCAATATGGACACCAAACATGACAAGTTCACGGATATCCAAAAAATATAGGATCCTGGAACACCAACGCAACACGACTATTTAGAGACCCATAAAGCAAAGAGAACGTTCCTAAATTATTTTTCTTTTTCATTAATTAATTAATGAAAAGTTCAGTACAGGCAAAAATTCCACAACTAATGTTCTAAAGTAAATGCATTTGAGGAACTGTCTATAAATTCTTCTTGGCAAGAAGTTGACATCAAAGGGACAAAAATATATTCAATGGAAAACAATAAGAAGCGTGCTAAGCTCGGCACATCCAGTCCATCACAACAAATACTTCTCAACCACAGTTCGGCCGAACTTCTCTTGGACATCCCTTGGTGTTTCAATCTGGAACAAACAAGCAATGTCAAATAAAATGTCACAGGTAAAAGTTGATTGAAATGCTCGCATAGGAGCATCATCAAGATGAGTTACTAACCGCATTAAGAGCTTTGAAGACAGCCTTTACTGTATTGTGAGGATTTCTGGAACCAACAACCTATGAAGACAAAGAAAATTAGAGAAAACACTAAAATTGGAGGATGATGCTCAGCTTTTTAGGTCAATCACTAACCTTTGACTTGACATTCTTAAAACCAGCTAAATGCAGTATGGTTTGGACTATTCTGCCAGCTTTCATGCCAGTTGCAGTGGAAGCAGGCCAGAGATACACCTATTGATTAATGCAGATGGTATAAGACATACAGGCAGCACACCACTATTCATTACTCATTTAAGACATGTAAAACAGTATACTTATATTTATTTTTTTCATAGCAGAAGGGAATTTTATGAGATAAATGGGAGATTACTGGGAGAAGAAGGATAAGGAATTGATTACCTTGGTCTTTTTATAAGATGTTTGAATTGCATGTGCAATTGTGTGCTCCTCATGTCGCTCTACATAATGCAAATTCTGAAAGCACTTCTCATATGCCTGATTATAATCAAATAAACCATTAGTTCAATACGCTATCAAAACCCAGAAATATCAAACTGCATTAAACATAACGGATATAGATCAAAAATATTAGTTTGCTGATGCTTAATGTTTTGGCAATTATTTTAAAAGGCAATACTCAAAAATACACATTATCAAAACAAAATTCAAAACATTACTCAAACCCAGATTTTAGATTATAGCTAAGTAAATACACTTGGTGATTAAACAATCCAGTCAACTCACTTTGATAAAAATATTAAATTACATAGTTGCGAACGTAAATACCAGTTAGTAAGAATAGAGAACAAAAACAGATAATATACATTCTGAACTCAGAGTTGCGAATAATAAAAAGATGACGAGTGGAAATTTTTAGAATACAATATATAATAAGCAACCAGATATTAATTCATTTAGTTTCAAGATTGTTGACATCGGAAAGTTCGAAGAATTTTGTGTGCAATGCATAAGACATGGATAAGGTTTTGTGGATTCATAAAATAAAGCAGATGTTTTTGTTGAACATTTCTGGTGAGAGAAGTGTCACAGTCACCAAATCTCAGATCTGCCCACCAATTATGAACCACATATCTCAAAGACTAACCATAGCCTATATCAATATAATATCATAGCATTGACCAAAGAACAGTGCCCAGTATAATTGCAAATAAAATCTCAGAAGAACGTGAATCAATAATTTAATAGGCTTGCAAATGAAGCAAAAGTATATCCATATCTCTTATCGTGGGTAGTGAAATCGCTAAACTTAGCTACATTGAAAACAGGACAACTGAAAAAAATAATACAGTGCCAAATCAACTTAAGGATGACTTGAAAGACCTAATAAGATATTGTTAGTACCTTTTGGAGGGCAACTGGAACTGCTGGGCCTTTGGCTTTTGCGAAACCAACAACACCGTTGTAGTTACCACATGCTAACATAGCAGTATACTTCACAACTTGTCCTCCCTAGATCATGAGATTTGAAACAACCTAAGAACATATGACAGCAACTGGGAAAAACACAGAAGGAAAGACGTATTTGTAGATTACCTTTGTGACTTTACAAGTTCGGTTCACGTTTATCAATTTTACATCAAAACCCTGGAACCATATACAACAACCAAAACAATTATAAAAGAAAAGTAACAATGATAAGTGAACTTTAATTACAGCAAAAATAAGAATATGGGACAGTTAATAAACATTATAAAGACAGCCACAATAAAAGTACGCAACATTTGAAACATTAGAACTTTAACAAACAGTAGCCTACAAAAATGCAACATCGATAGAAAAGCAAAATATATTGTGTTTCATTAAAGAAAAGGAACAAAATTCCCAAAGAACAAAACAAAGAAGGACATGGCATTCAAATGCATAAATTTAAATGCGATATGGGGAAGAAAAACAAACTAGCCAATTCACACAAGCAGTAGCCCTGAAGCACCTGCTACACACAGAATGTAACCCACCACTCAGAGACAGGAATTTCTGCCATGTGACTGGAGGTTACCGATTCAAGTCATGAAACCAACCTCTTGCAAATGCAAGGTAAACAGCCTGGCTGCAATTGATCCTCCACAATGGATGTTGTGATGCGAACCTTCCCTAGACTCCACTATGGTAGGTTTTACCAGGTTGGCATCACACTTAGAGAAAAAATAAGTTTTTTTCTACTAAAAAGTAGCTAAGCTAATAAATAAAGCAAAAAGCACCAACAAAAGTTTTGCACCAAGTTTGTAGATTGGGTATAGAAAATATCTAACTAAGTTCGTCTCTAAATTGAGAAAGTATGAGTATATCCACCCTTCAACTCATTTAAAATCAACTGTGATTTTAACCTACTAAAACTCAAGGATTGATACATCCCTACTTGCTTAAAGCAGAGACAAGTTTATTTTGGAAGAAACTTACTTGATATGAAAAAAGCTGAGTATGATGCATAATAAGGTAAACAGCAATATAATCCAAAGCATCAACACATAATCAGAGAATTAGGTAACTGCGAAACTACCTTTCGGAAAAGAGGTCTTCTTTTCTTCTCAGTCAACTCGTTTCTCTCCTCTGCAAGATCTCTGATTTCTTCCTCTAGAGCCTTACCCTTCCTTCCAAATGTATACTCAAGCTCTGCTAGCTTCTCCTCAAGTTTCTTGTCAATAGCCTCAAGTTTGGCCAGTATTATGTTGTCTTTTTCTTTCATGTCATCAAACTCTTCTTCATCGTCGTCGTTGTCAGCAGCGGCAGCATCTTCATCGCCTTGTGCGGTTTTATTCTCCTTTTCAAATCCAGATTGTTGCAAGCTATCCGCGGAAGGCCCCACCTGTTCATGTTGAATGACACCATAATTGGCCGGGTTATCAGGATCATAAGCCTCCTTCCATTGCACCAATCTCAAAGCCCTATTAAGCTTATGCTGCAAAATGAACCTATCCTTTTGCTCAGTAACTACTTTGAGTCGATTCATGAGTTCCCCAATAACCCTATACTCATTACGAAGCTTAAAATGCTTTTGCTCAAACTTATCAATTTTTTGCATCCATTTAAAAGCATCATCAAGCGTTTCAGCATCAGTGAAATTATGAAGCATTTCTTCATGCCTCTTGAACTTCCTTTCAAAATCTTCAAACTTCTTCTGATAGGCATCACCGTCTTCTTCATCACTATCAGAATCAGTCGGATCTTCATATCGGTTCAACTCAGAGGATTCCTTGAGCTTCTCCTTTTCAAGCTTCTCAATGAGAGAGGACACACCCATGTAATCCTCATCATTCTCGGCATCAATGTCGGCAGTATCCAAACCAGCCCTTATTCTATCATTTTTCTCTCTCAGCCTATCCCTCTCCACCTGAGCCAGAAGGTCCTGCACTATTCTGGCATCAGAAGAAGTGGAATACAAACTCTTTCCACCGTGAAAACGGGAACATGAGGGTAATGCGGTGCCTGCATAACCTAACTGTGATGTTATAGAGTTTCTGACCACATTGCTTGCAGTTCTAAATCTAAATATCTTCCCAATACTTTGTCTACCATATTGAATATAACCCATTCAGATTGATGCTAGTCTATATCTGTACATCAAAACTCAAAACAAAACCAAAAAAAAAATATCAGAACAATTGCATTTCGGAAACACTTCAAATAAATAAATAAAATCTCTTGAAGTACATATATTATGAAATTAATATCCTAAAATGATGCGGTTATAATTGTGTTATGGCGGCTATGGCGGAGCAAATCGCGCTGGAATCGCATCCTCTCGTGTTATAAGAAAGGGAAGGAAAATTCGAAGAAAATAAAAAGAATAACAAAAAAAAAAAGGAAAACCTGGAAGAATTTCTCACTGATTTTGGCGGTCGAAGATTAACTCCGCCGGGTTTTTGCGGCCAGCTTTTGCGTTTTCCGGCCAGTTGAGTTGAGTTTGAGTATGATTCCAACTTTTTCTGATACAAGGGCAAACTGGTAGCGGCTGTATTTTTTTTGTTGAAATGTGCCTTTTTTTTCCAGTGAATGAACGTGGGCCTAACTGTGTTGGGCTTGTGATTAGAATCTCATCTGTTTTTGTTTTTTTTTTAATCTAAAAATTATAAGCATTGGAATTTTTAATATTATAACAATAACAAAATTATGAAAATAAATAAAGTTTCTTATCATTTAATTTGTTATTCATCTTTTATTGTTTTACATTAATTAATTTAAGTTTCTTCTCTCGTAATTTATTAGATTTTTTCTCACATAATTTATTTGATTTTTAAAATAATCAATTGAAATTCTCAATAAATTGTATCTCACGAAAAGTAATCAATTAAGTTATGCATATGCAACTCCTTATTCAAGTCACAACTTCAAGCTTCAACTTGTGCATATACCCATCCTTGTTTTCACCTTTCACCCCCTCCTTATTGTCTCTCCAATTTACAGATCCTACTCAATGGTTGCTCAAAGAGAGATCGCACGACCTTCTTCAAAAGTTCCTACTTAGCGCAACCAATTGATCATAGAGATATCACGCGAGAGATAAGAGTCGAATGCGAGATTGAATGTGAGGGGAGCATGAAACTAAGTTGCAGGTAATTTGATTGTTCTCACATTTTAGGTGGAATTACAAAGTCTTCAAATTTAGGCTGGTAAAAATTCCCTTTAAAATCCCAGAACAAGACAACATATTTTAAAGCATATTATTTTAATTTCTCTAAAAAGTTATTAAAATACTTGATTATAATTTTAGACAATTTAAATGCTTCAATTAAATTCCTTTCATTTCTATATTTTGTTGTTTGGGTAAAAATTTATTTTTATAAAATTAGGCACATTTTATAATTTCAAAAGCTTTGGAGCATAAATAAAAGTTAAAATTGGGCCAAAACTAAAATTTTGGAAAAGTTGGAGGACAATTTTGCATTTTTTAAGAAATCATTTAGAAAAATTTGAAAATTGAAAAAAAATCGGGGATCAATTTGCAAAAAAAAAAATAAATAATCATATGCAAATTTTGAAACATATAGAATTAA
>JBBPBT010000036.1:7201762-7218470 GCA_037974875.1 Cicer bijugum
ATATTTTAGTAGAAACCAATACTGTATGTATAATAATTTTTTTAGGAATTAAAAGTTGTATTTTTATTTTGTATAAATTAAAATTTAAATGTTGAAATTTTATGTATTCAACTAATAAATTAATACAGTATATAATACTAATAAAAAGAAATAAATATTCATTAAAATTAATATTTATGCAATTAAATTCGATTTGACTCAATTTTAAAATTCAATCATAGTGATTTTAAAAAAAAACATCAAAATATATTTAATAATATTCAATTTTGGGTGATTTTCAAGTTTTTTTTTTTTATTAATTTGTGATTTTTTTAATTTTATATTTGAACCTGTATCCTCCCATTTTGCTCTTCTACTATTAAGGTTGCAACTAATTCCATCAACCAATCAGATGCACGGAGAAACTTCAGAAAGAAAAAAATATGCAAGAAAAATAGTGGAGATATTATTTGAGTTAGTTTTTAGTTCTTACAAGACAATTCTAGATTTAGAATTTGTTATTTTGATTTCTTGTGTACTTACAAATTTAAAAAATCAATATTAATTCATAAAATCTTTATAAAATCTAAATTTTTATGGGAAATTTTTTTATAGTTTTTTAAATATATTTGCAAAAATTATTAAAAAAATTCAAAAAATATATATGAATTAATTTAATAAGCTAAATTTTTATGAGCGAAATATTTACTATATTTCAAACATGTTTGTAAAAATTATTAAAAAATTTAAAGAATACACATAAACTGATTTAATAAAAGAGACTATAATTGTTGATAAAAAATATATTATACAAATTGAACTAAAATAAATATTTTATAAAAATTAAAAATAAATTTTGAAATTTTACAAATATTAAAATTAAATTAACCATTTTTCTAGTTTCTCAGGTCCCAATCTGCCGTCACTTCATTTGTTATGCACCGTAGCACTTCCAAGTTCCAACCAAAACTTTGTAAAGGGGATAGCCATTTATTGGTCTCGTTTTCTTTAAATATGTTTCTCTAATTTTTTGTGACCTATCCTAAGTAGTATTGTGGAAAACTATGTATATTTATAGAATATTATAGTAAAATTAAATGACAATTTATTAGAGAATTATAATTAGAATAATCTTATATAACTTGTTTTTTTTTTGTTATATCATATTTAAAACGAGAGAATAATATATCAATTTAAGATAGGTGATATATCTGTCATATACGGTATTTTCTAATCCATGTGTAGACACGCTGATAAACAAACCAATAATGAAGTAAAAAATAAAATACAACATCGTAATACAGGAAAAGAAATAAAAATGCTGAAACAGACGCAGGAGTTATCTAAAATACAGAAAAAGGATTAGCAACCACAACAATAATAAGGACTAATTAGAAAAAGAAGAGTAAAAGTGACAGATAAGATTAGAGTATTTGTTTGGAGAAAGACGTACGTCACATTGAGGTGGGTGAAGGATACACTGTGACGGGATAACTGACGTACTTGTCCATCATATATACGCCGAATACTACCCCGTGATTACAACTTTTCGAATTAAAAATACACAAAATTCTACATTTAAATTATTCAAAATTTATATTCAAGTATTATCTAAATATTATTAAGTTCAAAAAACCATTAACTTTTATTTTAGAATAATGTCATCGACTAATATCATTATTGTTTTGAGTTACTTTTAATCACTGATCTAAATATAGATGGTCTAAAATAAAATGTTTATTTTAAAAAATGGAATGGCTTCTAACTAATCTATATTTATAACTGGTGCAATGTAAATCCTTAAAACTCACTCAAAATTCAAACTAGGATCAAAATCCTGAATAAATTGTTATTCTCTATATGTTGAATTTGGTCACATATTTTTTTAAGTGTTGGAATAAATCTTATATTCTATTTAATAAAATGTTGCTTATAAAAAAAATTGTCCCTCGTCAGATTATAAATAATTTAACTATTTAAATTATAGAGGGATTCAAAAATAAAAAAGAAAAAGAAATTGTGTCTTGAAATAACACTAGTTTAAGACATTGTACATAAGTCTTACCCTTTATTTTATTCTTCTCTACGCGAATACCAAATCCAAGCCACATGATCCATGTCCTAATAGACACGCTTAGGCATGACTTGGCTTGCAGCTAGCGGGAAGTAAAAACCAAAAACCAAGTAAATGATCACTACTAGCAGACACAGTTAACGTGACTGAATCATATGGATCAAGTCAATCAACTACACAATCTAACAATCTTTTTAATATATTATTAGTACCAAGTAGCAAACCTTTTCAATTAATTAAATAAAATTAATATTTATCAAGTGGTGAGGCCTTTTCTCGGTGTTCATGGTCGCTCCAGCGCGTGGAAACGGTAAGAAAGATTCTCACATATATTTCCCTTCCCATATCGTTCGCTATACAGAGATAATAATAACAAGAACAGAGACACCGGTATTAATAGTACAACTTTAAAGAAGTCAACAACATCACCGCCACCAAACAAACCAAACCATTTTGTTTTCTAACCGAGGGACAATAAATATACCATGAGACTCACACGGTTGTCAATAACATAACACTGTTAAGTTGATGACGTTAACCTTTTCTTTAACCTTGGTTTCCGGGAAATAAAACATTGAAATTTAGAGCTTGATACAAAAATTATTTCAGCTATTATTCATAGTTGATCACTGACTAATTAATAGTATTTTTTTAGAGTTAAATGAATAAATAAATAATATATTATACTGTATCAGTTAAAACAACTAAATAATGAATCTCTAATCCAATTCCAAGTTCACCTTATTACTCATTTATCTCTCTTCATTAGCTGTATGTATGGTCCCTCCATGATGCTCCACCTCTTTTGTCGTTTTGTTCACCATACAAATCACACACTAACAACAACACCCATAACCCATTAATTCATTCATAACATAACCAACCACTCTCTCTCTCTCTCTCAAAACACACACACACTTATCATACATACTCTGCAGCTAGCTAGCTATAACTGTTGTTTATTGTTTTTCTTCTCCAAAAGAAGAAATAATATCCGTTTTAAAATGCCGGCGTGGTGGAGTAGAAAATCCTCAAAGAACAAACAAGAGCGTGAAATCAACGATAACGATGAAGAAGACGAAGATGAACAACCACGTGGCGTTCTTCAATTCAATTTCATGATGAAATCTCCAATCACATCAACAAGGTGTAACAACGGTGATAATAACAAGAACAAAAACAAGAAGAAGAAACAGAAGCCGAAGAGTTTCGATGAGGTTTTCAATCGGAATTCACCGAGGAGCAGCAAGGATTATGATGGCGGCGCCGCCACTGAGAAGAAAGATCTTCCGTTACCTCTACCTACAAACACCGATCAAGCTTTGGGATCTCCTTCCGTTTCTGGCTCCAGCGTCAGTTCTTCTACCTCTTTCGATGATCATCCAATTTCTCCTCAATTCGTTTCCAATAACAGGTTATTTTTTCGTTCATCGTTTTTCAACCTAATCGTTGATCGCTCTTTCCTTTTGATCGTTTCCGTTCTGTTCTGTCTTTTCTGTTTCAATTATTGATTGATCAATTAGGTTAATTGAAGATTTGGGGGGTTCTTAGTTCATTCTCTTAATTTGGTGTTAAAATAAGCCCTTCCAGACTAACTCTATTGACTTATTTGATGAAAGTCATGAAACAGAATATGTTAGGGTTAAATTGATGAACACATATGTTAATTTTAGATGATATTTATGCGAGTTATACCCATCTCAACGTTTTTAGTGAATAATAACAACGAATTCAAGGGTTTATATGTTCAAGGGTTTATTTATTATCTATACACTTGTTCTACCGCTGATTACTATATAAGGAGCTGAAGTAATATGAAATTTTCAGTGTGCTTTAACTAATCCATGATGTTTGTTTGTGCAGAGTACAAGATGAGGTGAAGTTCAACGTGAGGTCAAAAAGTCCAGGTCCTGGGTCAAGAGGACCCACTAGCCCTACATCACCTCTTCATTCAAGGTTGCATGCTTTGAGTCTTGACTCACCTACGGGAAAGCAAGATGATGGAAAGAGTCAATGTCATCCATTGCCTCTTCCACCAGGCTCTCCTACTAGTCCTTCTTCTTCTGCTCTCTCCAACACACGGCCAAATGGACCATTTGAAAACACTCTAACTAACCTGTCCAAGTGGAAGAAAGGAAAGCTTCTAGGCCGGGGAACATTTGGGCATGTTTATCTGGGATTCAATAGGTAAATAGCATGCTTTTATTATTTTTAGTCTTCTTTTGATGGAAGGAAATTTACATAATACTCTTTTGGGGTAACCTCACGCGGTCAAGCAGTTTTTTATTTATTTTTTATTTTTTTATTTTTATATTGTATAATGTATATTTTTCATTCCTGGGATTTCTTAAGTCAGAATTGTTGTTTCTGCTCTTGGACTTGTAATGTAAGAGGATAGGACATGTTTATGTTAAGAAGCAAATATTGAAATGCCACTTGTTAATTGTTATTGACAAATACATATCTGATGCTAAAATAGAGCTATATTTGCATAACTACTTGTACTTCATAAACCCTGTTTTACGCTCTCCATCGATGTCCATATTCTAGACAAATTACTGAAACCATTTTGTTTTACTTTTATGCATCGTAGTGACAACGGACAAATGTGTGCAATTAAAGAAGTGAGAGTTGGCTGTGATGATCAAAATTCAAAAGAGTGCCTGAAACAACTTAACCAGGTAATTTTAGTATTTTTATGAAGATTTAAACACGATGCCTCAACACATATATAGTAGTTTTGCAGTTTATCTTAGCACAGTTGCATTGAATTTTACTTTAGTAAGTTCAATTGTAATTTTACGATCTCTAAGGTAATGACACATTCACCATTTGATTGCAGGAGATAAATTTGCTTAATCAGCTTTCACACCCAAACATTGTTCAATACTATGGGAGTGAACTGGTATGCTTGAAGATTCTAAATTTAGAATTGTTTAAGCCATGTGTATACCTAATACTGCTTTGTGCTCACTCAAAAGAAAAATTGAAAAATGGACGTAGTCACGTGTATATCTGATATATTGGCCATGTTTTCAGGGAGAGGAATCACTTTCTGTTTATTTGGAATATGTCTCTGGTGGTTCTATCCATAAATTACTTCAGGAATATGGCCCGTTCAAGGAGCCTGTTATTCAAAATTATACTAGGCAGATTGTCTCTGGACTTGCCTATCTACATGGAAGAAATACAGTACACAGGTAATTTGGTTATTTCTACTCAATCTACAATCTGGTATCTAATCTACTTTATTCTCATTCAATTTATCACCATGATTTTATTTTGGCAGGGATATCAAAGGGGCTAACATACTAGTTGATCCTAATGGTGAAATCAAACTAGCAGACTTTGGAATGGCTAAACATGTAAGTTCATTCGATTCTGTAAACAACAAATTGCTTTTAGCTCTCTTTAAACGTAATTTTTATTTTTAACACAAAAATAGTTTAGTTACATCCATGATGTTGAATTATTTGATAGTTGTTGAACAACACAATCTCGCTCAAGGTTAAAACATTGCAGTTCTACTAATTCTTAATTAGTAAATATCTCCTTGCTCTCTCATGGATGCACATGACTGACATGAGAGCAAGCACACTTACGACTCTCACACATTGCATTTCTGAGTTGATATCTCTTTAGATTGATTTCTGAGCTGTGATGGATTTTCTGACATTTTATTTTTCTGGAATAGATAACTTCTGCTGCTTCAATGCTTTCATTCAAAGGAAGTCCATACTGGATGGCACCTGAGGTAAGTTTTTTTTTTCTCTTAAATCTTAAAACTTCTTTCAAAGTAAGCACGTTCTTCCCTCTTCTTCTATCTCACCATAATTATTGTATTCCAATGTTGTCTTTCTTAGGTTGTAATGAATACTAATGGCTATAGCCTTCCAGTTGATATATGGAGCTTGGGATGTACACTTATTGAAATGGCAGCGGCAAAGCCTCCGTGGAGTCAGTATGAAGGGGTAAGATATTGAATATTTCAGAACTAGCCTGTATGTGTATGGTCCTGTTTGATGAGTATCAAAGTCTGAAATTGTTTTTATGTTGGATTGACAGGTAGCTGCCATATTTAAAATTGGGAATAGCAAAGATATGCCTGAAATTCCTGAGCATCTTTCAAATGATGCGAAGAATTTCATTATGTTATGTTTACAGCGGGACCCATTAGCTCGCCCAACAGCCCATAAATTACTAGAGCATCCCTTCATTAGAGATCAATCACCAACAAAAGCTGCAACCAGAGATGTTTTCCCTTACATGTTTGATGGAAGTCGAACGCCGGTAAAGTGTTCGGCGTTATTTATTTTCTTTTTAAATTTCTTTTGCTTTTCTCCTTACATACATATTGTGGTTATATTTATATACAATCGTCATTATAAATCACGACGTGAACCTGTCAGGACGGGAGCTTTGTAGAAATAGGTTTGCCCTTTGCAATCAATTCCATACACGTATCCAATTCTACTAATTCTTAGTAGCAGATACCTCCTTCTTTCTCTCTTTCACTGTTTGTAATAATTTTATATATACATAGTCGATTCTAATCTGCTTTTTCCTTGCACTGAGTGACGTCATTTCAAAGTTTATGAAGTTCTGATTCTGTCGCTATTGCTGAGCTGGATTGCACTTTCTCATTATTTGTGTCTGTTTGCAGCCTGTTTTAGAGTCTCATTCCAATCGAAGAACTAAAACTTCACTTGATGGAGACTATGTAACAAAGTCAGCTATTGCAGCTCCACGTGCAATAAGGAGTCCAAGGTAAAATATCCACCTGATGTTGAATATAACTAAGGCATTAATTAATTTGCATCTCGATATATATATACTTCATAATTTTTATAGTATTTGGATTGACATATTCTGTAATTCCCTTGTTTAGAGATCACACAAGAATGATCACATCTTTACCGGTATCTCCCTCTTCAAGTCCATTGCGATATGGTCCGGAACATAGGAGCTGTTTCTATTCTCCTCCTCATCCAACTTACACATTAATGGGACAAAATAGTAACACCTTGTATGACACACCTTATCCAGCAAGATCAAATGCAACATTTACTCTTGATCCTTGGCACGAAACATCTAGATACAAAGCTCATACACCACCTGGCGGATCTCCAAGAATGAGATTCATTTGAATTGATTGTAAATACATACTGGTTTTCCCAGCATGCCTTGTTGTATGTGGATGCACTTCAATTTGGACTCTGAAGCACAAACTCGTGTCTAAAAGATTCTGGTCTATTCTTTATACATTAGAACCAGATCAAAGAAGAAATGAGGGGCCCTAAGCTCTCAGTGCATTGGCCTGGGGAGACCTTGTTGCTTGTATCAATTTCTTGATTATATTGTAAAGGAAATGTACTTTGTGTTTGTAGTAACGGTTATGTTGTATATTGCTAGTTAATGACAGAGAAGGAAAAAAAAATTTCACACCCACTCTTTTCATTTTATATTGGAAATCTACTTGAGATTGGATACGTGTATGGTTTGGTTCCAAGCCATCATCTAGGACCAGAAGCGTGAACAAAGTTGACTTGATAGAGCCAGTGTACTGAATGTCCAAAATATTTGAGCAGTTTGTGGTTTTAATTATTTGCATTGTAGCTAAACTTATATTTTTTATTGGCAAATGGTACTGCTATGTGTAGCAGTTTATGTGGTCTGCAATCTGAATCGACTTTATTACTTTTTTCTTTCGGATGTATGACTTCATTACTCATTCATGATGAACTTCATACAAAAATCCTACTGTACTTTTCTGCCGACAGAACAAACAATTGTCAAATCTTTTGTTTGAAAAAGACTTACCGTCGGCGAATACATATAGTTTATAACAACGTAAAATTTGAATGATCTAAGTAACTCGTAAAATATAAGTTTGTATAATTAAAGTGATAGTAATCATTATTGAATGATCAAAGTAACCCATAAAATATAAGCTTGTATAATTAAAGTATAGCTGTATGATAGTAGTCACTATCACTTTGTCTCTCATTTTCGTTTTTTACCTTTATTATCATTTGTTTTTTAAAAAATTGAATATGAATTAAGATTATTTTTTTTTATGTTATTTTATATATGTCTGTTAATTCAAGTGTTGATTATACTAAACACATTCATTTCAATTATCTAGCTTATCTACTATTAGTTACTTTATCCTTTATCCCCCCATCAAGTAACTTATTCATCTGACACACAAAATTGACATCAAATTTCAACAAAAGATAGACAATTACATGATTAAAATATATAGCTAATTACATTTGGTGAATAGTTAATAAATATCAAGATGTGCAAATACCCATATTTATTAATAATCTAAATTATATTTAATTCTACGTGATTTTTTAAGTTCAAATATACACAAATGTACTAACAATAATTTGCAATTAATGATCAAAATTGTGGTTAAGTAGACAACTGATGAGAGTTGTGATACTTTGTTTTTGATGAAGTATTTGTGCGTATATTTGTATAAATATATTAGATACGGAGAAAATTTTAAATTAAAAAATCTATTCATTTTTATAGAGCCAAATAATTCAAAAATATTTCATATCCCTAAAATAAAAAACAAATTCTAAAAAAATTCTAAACAATAATTTCAAACATAAATTATTTCATAGTAATCTTTTATTTTAAATCTTAAATATTTTTAAATTTAAATTTATAATCTCTGATTTTTTATAGATATTTTTTAATAAAAGTTATTAAATATATTATTGTCAAATATTATATTTATCTAATTATTTACGAAATTTAATTAATCACATAGTTAAACAATATAAACAATTGAAATTTATGTTTGAATATATAATTAAAAGTTAGCCATTTTAAAAGAAAAAAAAATAGTAATGACTTAAAGTATTGGAGGGATGCTTGTTGGTTAAGCAAATGAACGTTAGTAGTCAGATAGATAGATAAATAGATACCGGAATGCCCACCCGTTAATACTGGATTGGATTGGATTGCCCCTTTCTTTCAACACCTGTGCTGCCTGCCTCAGATTAATTCATTGGGTGCTATACTATATACTAGTACTATTTAATTCCCTATCTCAATTTTCAGTCTATTATATTTCTTTATCAAATCAAATCAATTTATATTACATAATAGTAATGTGTGTAACTAACAGAATCATCAGATACTAAGTTGGTTACGATGGATTCAAGTTTGGGGCAGCAAGAATTCGACTATTTGTTCAAGTTGTTAATGATTGGGGACTCTGGTGTTGGAAAAAGTAGTCTTCTTCTCAGATTCACCTCCGATTATTTCGAAGATCTCTCCCCCACCATTGGTTGCTCTCTTTTTCTTTCTTTTTATTTTATTTTATTATATTCAAAGTCATTACCTTCGTGGTTATTATTTGTATGCACACTGTGACATGGAGCTATAATAACTCACACCCAAATGGAAATGGACAACGGACACAACATTGATTCACATAGTTAATAATTTGACAAAATAGAAGTAATTGAATGTAACCACATGCTAGTGTTGTGTCAATGATAAACTGTTACACGTGTCAGACACAAAAAAACGCTTTCAATTTGAAGTGTTAGTGCTGTATATTCATTCATTATTAAAAAGCATGCTGTGTTTATGCATTGTTTGGCGTCTCCTACTACAGGGGTTGATTTTAAGGTCAAATATGTCATGATGGGGGGTAAAAAACTCAAGCTTGCCATTTGGGATACCGGTATGCTATTCATTTATTTATTCAACTTTCACTTTCTATCTATATTCTTACATTTATTTAAATCCTTGTTTATTTTAGCTTAATTGTATATATGTCAATCATGAAGACATTTTAACTTGTCTGCCCAATACCATATTTTATTGATATTGTACTTTTTCTTAAACTAAATAATGCAGCTGGTCAGGAGAGATTTAGAACACTCACAAGTTCTTACTATCGAGGAGCACAAGGAATCATCATGGGCAAGTTTCTATTCTCCCTTTTTTTACTCTGCATTCTCCCAATAATACGTTCCTTTATTGCATTAAGTGAAATGCGATGAATTTTGACGACAACCTAGACCAGGATATATTCAGTTGATGGATAGAATAGAATGCTCATCTGGGTTGATATGATGTGGTTTGTTTTGAGTCAGTTGTTTTCGGAGTAGAATTAAGGCCAAAACTTCTTCATCCTTATGGAGTCGCATGCCAATATGTTTGGATTTGTGGTATAGGGTGGAGTAGAGTGAAATAAGATGACATCTATGTTGGAAAATCTAACTAGCCGATTTCATTGCTTCCACCCTGTATCGCCAATCGAAACCAAGATTTTTTGTTGCCTCACAAAATTAAAGCACGCGGTTACCTACTCTCCTGCAAATTATTAATTCACATCGTACACCTTTTAAGTCATTTTCCTGACCTCTACTGGGAATATTTGGTGACTTGGTGATCTTGATTATTAGAACACCAATTCCATAACTATTCTTACCAAATTCAGATTTTATTGATTTGTATCCTTGTGAGATTTTGAATCGTTCATGTTTCTCGGGAAAATTATGCATTGAACACTGTTTTGAATATCAGCTAGTAGATCCTGGAAAACCTGATTTGTTAGTAAATTAGTCTTTCATCTAATTGATCTATGGTATTCAATTGCCAAACTGGACTTTATTTGTTAGTGATGGGATTCACTGCAATATCTGTATTTGATTGCAATTTGTTGAATGATCTTTTGATTTGGGAGATGTCCTCTTCTTCAAGTTGATGTGTGTTGAAAATTAAGTTTTAGATTTGCTGATTATCTTTATATTATCCCCATAACTGTTGCAGTTTATGATGTAACACAGCGAGAAACATTTACAAATCTCTCTGAAGTATGGGCAAAGGAAATAGACCTTTATTCAACAAATCAAGACTGCATGAAGATGCTTGTTGGAAACAAAGTAGATAAGGTATTCTTTTAAAAAGTTTATGGTCGCATGCTGTCTCTTAATATTTACTTGTATTAACCTTCCCTTGTATTTAAATCATGTCAGTGAATATGTTAGAATACAAATTTTTATGCATGTATTTTTTCGCTGGCTTAAATAACCTCTGTTCCCCATATGTTTATGTTGGATTTCCATGCCTAAGTTGTTCAAAATCAATGTCATTCCATTTCTTTTAAGTTTTCTTCCTTCTAGAGACCTTGGAGTGTAATCATTAGGAAATTTTGGCAGGGTAAACAGTTTAAAATCCTTTTAAGCAATTTACATATTTTCACTTTAGAAAGTTCTGCAGAAGGAGGGTGAGAGTGTTTTTGGATGAAGTATAACACCCAAGATTTTATTACAAGTTTCATTCGTTCATCTGCTTTGGTATATTGTTTTTCTAGCTTCCATTTCAGTATCACTGCGTCTTTGTAGGAGTTTTTTTACATAGTATGTATAAAGAGACCGGAGAGCTCGTTTGATCCAATGTACTTGGTCTTTTTTATGTGGTATTTAAGTATATAAAAATCATTGATTGCTTGGGCTCCATTTTGGCCTCTCAGTTTTACAATTCTAGCTTCTACTCTTGAAGGTTGCTGGTCTGCTGCATTGCACATTTGTTTCTAGTTCTCACTTCTGCATCATATCAGAGCTTGTTTCCATTGATGACTTACCAATACCATGTGTCGGTTATATATGTAATTTCAGGAGGGTGATAGAGTGGTGACAAAGAAAGAGGGAATGGACTTCGCTAGGGAATATGGTTGCCTATTTATTGAATGCAGTGCTAAAACTCGAGTAAATGTGCAGCAATGCTTTGAAGAGCTTGTTTTGAAGGTATGTTGTAAGTGACATATATGCCCATATGGGAACCTAATTTTGATCCATAATCAGTGTGCAGCATAGATTCACTATGCATGTTAGAAGGCACAAATATTTAATTGAGAAAATGACCCTGTGCCATCTTGGGGAAGGAGTATTTTTCACAGACATTAAATAAATAAATGAATTGAGACAAGAATTGAATGCCTTTTTTTAATTTGTGATGAACATAGCTAAATGGATTTTTTTCTTTTGTTGTGTGCAGACTCTTGATACACCTAGCCTCTTAGCTGAGGGCTCTAAGGGAGTAAAAAAGAACATCTTTAAGGACAAGCCACCTCAGTCGGATGCATCCACAGGTGGTTGTTGCTGATTTTAAGAAGCTATTTCACTTGGAAGCTGCATTTTAAGAATCACTGTCTCCAAGAGAAAGGCATTGCATCCATTTTCATGGGTTTCTAACAATTTTCCTGGTTATTTTAGGCTTTTAGCATAAGTGGAGGTCATTTTTTATTTTTCAAGTTCCTGTTTTGACTTGAATATGTAGATAGATGTAATATAGTGATGATTGTTGTCTGCAATTTCTTGGGACTTCTTGTCTTTCTTTTAGTCACGCTTAATTTCGTGTGAAGACGTGCAACTTTTTATTTTAAATCAGAATAGATGATCCAAATCAAATTGTATATAATAATAATGTCTGAGCAACGATATGCTCCAATTGTTGATGTTGCAGAGCTTGAGCAATATAATAAAAGCAAGCAAGCACTGAAGATAAGAATCATAAGATAATCAAATAATAAGATTTGAACTTATGGGATAAGCTTGATATGAGGATATTTGTCTGTTGTCATCTTAATGTGTCGGAAAGGATCAAAAGCATGTTAACTAATTGGCTATCATCTTTTCGGTTTTATGATGCAAACTAATCAAATTCAAATAGATCCAAAAATATTATTGATGTATGTAATATGGATCTTTACTCTCTAGTATTTTAAAATAACTATTACACTAGATGACTCATTATTAACTTTATTTGAGCATTGATATTATCGACCAAGATACATATGCATATTCTTTTTATGGTCATAAAAAATAATTTTTCAAAAGAAACATATTGAAACAAAATATTTTAAATATTAACTAAAATAATAAATAAAACAAAACAATTCAAATCGAAATAAATTAAATCTGATAGAATCAATTTTATTTTAAAATCAAACTGATTAAAAAAGGCAACACCTTAAAATGCCACTCAGCATGCAAAATACAAAATTCAAATATTTAAAAAAAAAAATATTTGTGAAGGAGGTATGAAACAAAATATCTGATGAGTAAAAAAAGAAAATGTATGTATTGAAAGAACAAAAATCTTTAGAATATTTGGTCAGAACTGACAAGTATGGTAGGTGCATGCAGAGCATCAGCAGCACCACCCATTTCCCACCTTCCATTACGTAATCCTAAAAGCAGAAGAAGAATTCATTATTCTCATCAGACCAAACCATTAGCACCCATTTCCAGAGCTCAAACTCCAAACAGACGGTTGTTCCTTTTATCTCTCCCCCTCTCTGGCTTCCTTTTTCTTCCATTTCAAGCCTTTGGTGAAAGTGATTCAGAGTATGACCCAGTAACTCCTTCTGAAAGAGATGCAAGTGCTTTAATCTCACAGAGAGTTTCTTTAGGAGTGGAGTTGTTGGAGAAAGGGAGGGAATTGCAGGCTCAAGGTGACTTCAATGGCGCTCTTCAATACTTTTCTCAGGTCATTCCTCCTTATTTAATATCATATAAAAGTTTATTTATAAATTCTTTCTATAATGGGACAGGTAATAATGAGACTATCAGAGTAAACCCTAAACAAACTCTAATTAGCCCTATTTGGATAAATAAATTAATTAAGCGCTTATAACTTATATGCTTATCATATATAAGTGCTTATGAATAAATTATTTCTTTAACAAGCTAAAATAAAGTCCAATTATTTTCTGGCAAGCTATCCTAATTTAAAAATATATCATAAGTTGTTGTGTATATCAATTGATAAGTTGAAATTAGTTAATTCAAAAAGACCTAGGCTACTGGGGGGAGGAGGGGGACTTGTATATATAAGCTAAAAAGAATTTATGAACATATTTTCTTAACCTCTTCCAAACACTTACACATGTGTTTGTGTCACAAGTTAAGCTAAAATATTCTCTGCCAAACTCTTCTTGAATCAATGAAAGATCAATACAGGGGGAGATCCACCTAGTTTTTAATAGAATAATCCAAAAAGAAATTAATATTTGTTATCCTTGTTAAGTTTATTACTGGTATTACTAATACAGTAGTACCTACTACCTATTAAGCTACTACTGAAATTATTGTCTGAAGAGAAAATATTTTCCCTCTTATTCTTACTTTGTAGATTGTTTATCTATGTAAGATTAGGTTGTTTGGTTGTCAGTGACATTGTTGATTGTTCCTTGTGTGATTTGCGACATTGTTCACATGAAATGCAAATCGTGCCCTTTCTATATTCCTCTAATGACTAGTCTATATTTATAAATTGTAACAGATAAGTGGCCTAAGTAGATGAGAGATATTATGAGGGCATATTAAGCAAGACTATTAGTTAATCTTGATCAAATAATCATACATAGATGATTAACGCTTAATTTAAGAAAAGCAATCCGTGCATGGTTATATATGATATGATACTCTTACATCTAAACTTATGCGCTTCCCTGCATAGATACATACACATATATCAATGTGTGTGTGAGTGGACAATCAATCTATATGTGTATTTATGGCTTGATGTATATGTATATGTTTGTACGCACATGTATTGATAGATAAATACACACACTCAATCAGCCACAGTAGGGCGTGTATGCAATAGCTGTTCAAATTTCAAAAAGCAAACTGGCACTGCTACCCACCAAAAATTATGTAGAGGACCATCTTTATAATTCTTGTATTTGTATGGCCTAAATGTAGGCAACTATGATTTGTTGTTCACCTGAAATTTTCTACATTCCATATCTGAACAAAACAACAGACACAATAGGAAGCCAGGAACATCTGAGCAAAGATGTCACATAATGACTATTTTGTGAACCAATTTTAAGTTGAGTGTCATTCAAAGTTCATGCCAATAATTGGGAACTTACTAAAGTTCAGTTTCAAACAAATTTAATACTGTTCTGTTGATGTAAAAGTTGATAATTTTTTGGATTCACTAGAGATAATGGAAATATATAATTTCACAGTGAGGCCTCATGATTTTCATAGTTCTCATAGGAATTTCCACTCGTCCACCTTGGTGGCTCAACCTGATCTATGTCAAGGCATCACATGTCACACTCTAAGCGTCAATAAGTTTCTGCGCATATTCTATGGTTTAATCATCTGCTTGATTCGTACTTGGTTATACATGCTATCTGTTTTTTCAGGTGATTGAAAGCTACAAAGACCTGGCATTCTCAGAGTATGCAAGGGTAGGGAGAGCACTGGCCCTGTATGAAGTTGGTGACAGAGAAGAAGCAATTGCAGAAATGGAAGACGTTTCAATATCACTAAAAGGATATCCGGGTATGTTTCAGAATTCAGATTAACTATAGTTAGCAACCACACGCATTCATGTAGTCAGCACATCAGTGGCAGTTGGTTCGAGATCAGACGGTTCAGATTTAATGTAGATTTTATTTTAATTTTTAAAAACCAAAATACCGAGCTTGAAAGCAAGATTGTCGGGATTGCGTAAGATTTTAGACCGCAGACAATCCGGATTTGTATGTTTCATAGCCTTTTCATTCTAGAAGGAAAATCCTTGCTTTTCTCTAATGCTATTTTTTTTTCTCAAGCAGAAGTACACGCAGCTCTTGCAGCAGCCTTATATGCAGATAAGCATGCTGCATTGCTTGCTGAAAACCAGTTCACTATTGCAACTCTTCTTGATCCTCATTTTACAGATATTTCATATGTTAGAGACACAAAGCACTGGCCTCCAAGTTTGATTAGTTCTCTGCAGCATTTCATTACACTATCTTAAGACCTTAGATGATGTTTATACGTATTGTTTAATTTACCCATACATAGCAGTGGCAGCTATATGAAAACTTTCTCTTAAGTTTAAATATTTATTATAACTTAAAATGTATACCCTTGTTCATTTTACATTTTTTTTCTACTTTAATTAACTCTTGTCTTGTGGTTCTGAAATGTAAATCAACTTTGGTATAATTTTTTTGTTGTTGTTGTTCTCTGTGAATCTGTGATGTTGCATTGTAAGGTATTTCCTATAATTTATGATATAGCTTGTAATTCAGAAGCTAGTATCTGTTCGACTCTAGTTATTTGTGTTTTCAAAAGACCAATACCACATGCAACTAATATCATCAAAGGACAGAGTTCTGTGCCTCACCTTGTAAGCATGAATAGCTCATATTCCATTTTAGTTGATATGGAATAACAATAAACAAACAAATTTTGTATTATCTAATTTTCTTAAAGAGTTATCACTCTTTGAGTTAAAAAATCATATCAGTAGTTACCCAACTCCCAAACAAAATAAAAATAAAAATCATAACTACAAAGATTTATGATTATGAAGCCTTTCTCTCACAATCCAATGTCAACAAAAATATACTACTAAACAATTTTTTGAGGATGAATTTATATAAGAACTGTCGTTGTCAATAAAAAATATTCAAATTTATATCAATTAAATATATATTCACCAACAATTGCATCGAGTTATATTTTATTCCTAAATTATTTTGAATAAAGTAAAACAAATAGAATTTAACACAAATATTTCTTTATGTTTTGTCTAGTATTTATTATGCTTTTTTCTCTTTTAATTTTGAATATGATGAGACTATTCGTTTCTTAGTTCCATGGAGAA
>JBBPBT010000036.1:7219054-7235600 GCA_037974875.1 Cicer bijugum
TTAAAATTAAATGGATCTAGTAAATAGTTAATTTTATATAGTATTAGTATAAAAAAAATTTATATTATTTATCCATCATCATTCAACATCTTCAACTTTAATTATATATATATATATATATAAAAATATTTATAAATTCATAAAAATTATATATTTTGTTAGTATCACAAATTATTATTAATTGTTTGTGTAAATATAAATATCTTTTAAATTTATTTTTTAAAAGCATAAATTTTTTTACTTTAATCGTGAAAATTAGTATCTCCGCAAAAGTTTCAAAATTATACTATTTTATTTTATACATTATTCATTATTTTATTATAATTATAATAATAAAAAAGAAAGAAAAAAACGAAAGGGACAATTGGGACATTTCAAACCAAATGTTAGGGTTTATGGTTTCTCTGTCTTATAAATTTCCAATTTTTATCTGGTGTTTTCGTACGACCAGTATCATACCTAAGGATTTCGGCGGCACCATCTTCTTCAACAAGGTCACTTTCAAATCTCTCGATCTCTCGACGGCCTTCAATCATCACTTTTTCTCACGAAAACTCATCGTTTTGTTAATTTTTGTTTTGTGCAGGAACAAAAAAAGTACAGGTTTTTTTTTTTTTGAAATCTACAAGCAAATATGTCTGGGTATGCCAATTTTTCGCTTTCTTCGTTCCCTTAGCTATCTTTTCATGATATATTTTTTGAGAGATTCTGCATTTTATTTTATTTTGTATAAAGTAATTATAGGGTTATGTTAGCAGCTTTTTGTTTGATCAATGTTGTTTTTTTCCTCTTGTATGAACTATATTTGAAAACTTTCAAATTCATTAGAGTATTGTCTTTCAAATTTTAAGGACTGATATTGAAATATTTTTGGATCTGATTGCTATATCCCTCAAGAAGACATTTGAGAAAACAGTTTAGTGTATCGTATATATTACATTATTAAAGTGAATGTCAAGGTTTGTAAGTCGCGACTACTTTGTGATCGCTGATAATGAGGATAATTGCTGTCAAATTTGGCCAATGCGGCCTCAGTCGCTGATGAAAAGTATTATAAGCTGTTAGTGTATTTGATCCATGTGTTTCTCTTAAATAGGTTTTGAGACTGTTTGATAATTTGGTGACTATTGTGTAGCTTTTTTGTGTGCAGTGATTATACATGTGTTTCTCTATTAAATAGCGTTTACAATTATTTGATAAGTTGATGATTATTGCAAAACTTTTTGTTGGGCTGTGATTATTCATGGGTCTCTTGAGTAGCATTTAAGAGTTTTTTTGTTAAGTTGCTGACTCTTCAGAATCATTTTGTTGTACAGTGAAGAAGGTGTTGTTGCAGTTGAACCAGTTGTTGCTGCTGCGGCTGCTATTCCTGGTGAGCCAATGGATATCATGACTGCAGTTCAGCTTGTGCTGAGAAAATCCCGAGCTTATGGTGGCCTTGCACGAGGTCTTCATGAAAGTGCAAAGGTGATTGAGAAGCACGCTGCTCAACTTTGTGTTCTGGCCGAAGACTGTGACCAACCTGATTATGTCAAATTGGTAAAAGCCCTTTGCGCAGAACACAACGTTAGTTTGTTGACTGTTCCAAATGCAAAGACCCTTGGAGAATGGGCTGGTGTAAGTGCCCTTAGCTTTGCTCTAATCCAATATTTTGATGCACTATTCCTTGAGACAACTATTTGGATACACTTCACATTTAGTTATTGTTTTGGTCTTTTTTTATGCCATTTTTCTTGATTTTGGTGGCTCTTATTATTGCAGTTGTGTAAGATTGATTCAGAGGGTAAAGCTAGGAAGGTAACTGGCTGCTCCTGCGTTGTTGTCAAGGTACGACTTATATCATTCAAAATGGAAATGTTTGAAGTCTTTTTCATCCTATATGGACACTTAACTATCTGCATTTTGTAGGATTTTGGTGAAGAACACGAAGCATACAACGTTGTTTTGCAGCACGTGAAATCTAACTGAGTTGCAATATGCTTTGAAGTTTTTGTATAAGTACTGTGATTTTTGCCTTTATGGAGTTTCAGCCTAGCGATTTTGATGGTTTAATACTGTATCCATTCTCATTCTCATTGCTGTTGTTACTCAAATTTGTTTAGATCGACAACATGCTTGTTACCCATTTTCTATTTTATACTTATGACGTTTGAAATTTACTATCGGCTTAATGCCAATCCTCTTCATCTGATGCTTCTCCAGAACTTCAGAACATTTGTTTGATAGTTATTTATGTGTCCATTGTTTTTTTGAGAAGGTATAACGAATGCCCGAGTTTTATATTGATTATTGATCAACCTATATAATTGACCTTGTTACAAATCTGTTTGCTAGCAAAGCTAATATAACACTCCTCATTTATTCCTTAAAATCAATGTGTGAACCAATTTTTTTTTTGCTGTGCATTCAAATTTAGAAAAATTATAAAAAATGGAAAATTGACTATAGTAGATTCTTGAAACGAGGCTTTCATCAACATATTATGTTTGCTGGCTGTACACTTGCACTATACTTCATTCGTTAACAATATAATTCGAACTTCAAAACAACTCTTAGAAAGAGATGCTGCGGTGAGGCTAGGCTTTCTTAAAACCCGTGTGTTGTTCTTTGCTTGTCATTTGAGGTTCCACACCAATGCAAATCTAAATTCTAATTTCTAACAACTTTCTGCTTCATTGGATAATCTTTCCATTCTTGAATCTCTATAACATTGGTTACTTGTTTAGATGCCTTATTAGTTAAGCCTAAATGGAAGATGAGCACAGGCCAAACCTAATACAGGTTCAATGCCAAAAAAATGGCTGGCAGCATGTTTTGTCCTTCGAGAATAAGTATGTATGATAACTTGAAATTCGATGATAGCCATATATGTCTCTCTCTTTTTATGCATCCATTTCAATGGCCTTTCGTTGAAGTTGGATGGTGCCATATACTTAACCATTTAATTTGGTTTTTAACTATTGTTCTTATTTCTTATTCATGCCAAAAACGAAAATGAAGTTGCGCACAGTAACAATGTCAGAATCTGTCAAATCCATTTATGTAGAGCTGAAAATAAATATAAATATACATCTATTAATTAATGAAAATGTATATTTGTATGTACATTTTGTACAAGTGTTGTGGAATTAATAGGCATGAATACCTAATTCAAAAATGACAAAAAGATGCCAAGTTAGTTAAAGCTACTTCATTATCACAACCGTTCTGTATGAAAAACAGATTGACTCCCCCTTGGTGGTGTAACAGTTGAATGATGGCTAACAAAATCTTCATTTGTTAGCACTGGTGTTCCCAACCCATCTTCAGAACTAACACCAACATATTGTTGCACTACCAATACTGAAGCAGTTGTTGCAAAATCAGACGATGCCATCAAATCACCAATGGCTCCTAATTCAGGACACTCACTCCAATCAGTGAGTCCTGCTGTCAATGGGGATATCACTCCTTGACCTCTTCCAACAATAAAAAGACCAAAAACATCACCCATTGACCTTATTGCTGCAACTGTTTCTTCTCCATTGTTAACTACTTTCTCAATGTAAGCAATTGAATCATCGTTCACATGACTTATCATAAACCAATGTAGAAACTTTTCATCTAGTTGTTTATCATTGTCTTCTGTTTCAACTGTTAATACTCTTTGTTTATCAGCATTGTGATTGTTATCATTCATCAACACTTCTTCCCCAGGAACAAACCGCATCACAGTTAGGCTTATTCCTGGATGATCTGACATTCTCCATCCATAACTTAATGCTTCTCTATCATCTGGCCCGCCGAAAAACAATACTGCAACATTATGAGACATTTGATCGGCAATTAAACGGTTTGAACTATTTAAGCCTCTATCTACTAGAATTCCAACCGAACAAGGCGAATTCGCTAGTACATTCTGGTTGACCGTGCGAAATGCGATGTTTGTTGCTTCCATACCACCATCAACTGTTTGTTGTTTATGAAAGGGAAGGATAATGAATGCGACACGCTTTTCCTCAGCTAAACTGCATATATCTTCATTCATTGTTGAGTAAGGCGAAATTGCAGTTAAGGGTTGGACCGATACATGATCGGCATGTTGTTCAAAGTTTTCAAAAGCATTGATTATGTGATCAGACTGTGCCTCAGTTCTGTTAACTGCAGGGTTATTTGATTTTCGAGAAGTATGAACAATGAGCAATGCTGATGTACGACCGGTAAGTTCCACCATATGAAGCACATAGATACATATTGGTGACTTTTTTGTTGGATTAGAGGCTTCAAGGAGGTTGATCATTGTTGGAACATTTCTAGGAGTATGGATGCACACAAGTACTCTAAACTCTGCATCTTTTTTTGACATTTGAAGTGTTCTTCTTTTGTAAGATATCATTCCTCTTGATGGTCTATATATAATTGATATTCCAGGTACAATCATTCCAGTCATTAGTACAGTTATAATCACCATTGTTGCAAATGCTCCTTCATCCAAAACCTGCAAGGAATTCATTGACATCAACACGTGTATCACGTGTGTTTGTTGCAGTCAATATCATGATACTCCCTTCATTTCAAAATAAGTGTCATTCTAAGTTTTTTCGCACAAATTTAACAAAGCTACAATAAATGAAAGAAAATTATCCTTATTACTATTGTCATAAATGTATATAGTAATAGAATATAACAACTTGAAAATAGTTGAGTTCGGATTAATTTAGGGGTAGAGTTGGAAGAATAATGATGAATGTAACATTGAAAAAGCAAAATGACGCATATTTTAAAAACATTTTTGTGTATGCTAAAATGCCATTTATTTTGGAAAGGTGGAGAGAAGTACTATTATATATTAATTGCTACTAATAATAAATACCTTTTGATCCCTACCAATATTAAGAACAAGAATTTCAACAAGTCCTTTTGTGTTCATGAGCATGCCAAGTGCAGCACCTTCAGAAAATGACATTTGATAACTAAGAGCAACAATTAAAGTTCCAATCACTTTTCCAATACAAGCCAAAATAACAAGAACGATCAAAAGAGCCCATGTGGAAAAAGTATCGATGAGACACAAATTAGTCTTCAAACCACTTGTAGCAAAAAAAAGAGGTAACAAAAGTCCAGAAACAAAATCCTCAAGCTTTTCAATAAGAGCACAACCAAGTGGTCCAGGAGGAATAATCAAACCAAACAGAAAAGCTCCAAAAACAGAATGAGTTCCAATAGCATCTGTTATGAAACCTGATATCATCACACCAGCTAGTATCAAACATATATAGAAATCACTAAACGATTCGCCTTCGGGTGTTTTCCTTATTATCCACATGATCACTGGTCTAACAACAAAAGCATTAAAAGCAACATATGCTGCACTTGATAACACAACCATGAATGAAGCCAGAGTGATTTCATCATTTTCAGCTATAGCGATTGCTAGAGCTAACAGTATCCATGATATAGCATCATTAATAAGTGCTGCTGAAAGTGCAACTCTTCCCATTTCTGTGTTTACCAGTTTCAACTCTGCTAAGATCCTAGCAAGAACAGGAAATGCAGTGACAGAAAGAACAACACCAAGCAGTAAAACAAAAGAACCTCCATTTGTTTCTTTGTCACTGTTTTTTACCAAAAAGATTGAACAAAGTGCTCCTGTTCCGAATGGTAAGATCATACCAGCAACTGCTATGACCACTGATTTTCGACCTGTGCGCCGCAATGCAGATGCATCCATACCTACTCCTACCAAGAATAGAAAATATAAAAGACCCACATTTGCCATCGTTTCAATTACCATCACACTTCTAAGAGGAAAAACTGCATCAGCAAATGTTTTGTTTCTTCCAAGCACTGATGGACCCAATACTATCCCTCCCTGCACACACAACAAAACATGTCTATATGAAACATTATACAAAATAAATCCATAACATATCTAAATAATGCGATCTAATTAAGCGTTTGTTGAAACATTACTTAGGCCTGATATGAGACTAATCCTCGAGTATGTTGCAGGGTGTTCAGTTTTTTTCACACGGAGTTGGACTACCTCTCAAATGGACAACTACAAGGATAGAACTCACGTCATAGCATATAAATTAAACTCTACTAATTATCTTGATGGTTGAGCTCAAGTGATCAATGACCTTCAGTTTGCAACATATCGTTAAAAAGAACCTAGTTTGAGTTCTGACTTAAAAAAATTCTTTGCCCGACTTTATTTATCTCCCCGCTAAACTCCAAATTATTAGAGTCCATTTTGCAGATAACTATAGGGTTAAAAACAAAAACGAAAACTCTACTATTATCACCATTATTATTATTATTATTAAGCTTTTGTGTTTTGATCATAATAATGTCATGCATATATATAAAAAAAGTATTTTTTTTAGGGATAGAAAAAGAAGAAAAAGAACTAACCAATATTTCAGCTATAACTCGTGGCTGGCGAATGGGCTTGAGAATGAAGACAAACACACGTGTGGCAACAACAACTAAAATAACTTGCAAGATAAAAAGAGGAAGTGCATAGTCCAAAGGGTTATCTCCTTGAAATATTCCATTTGTTGTTATCATATTTGGTGAATAACATACCATTTCAGCTACCGTTGTGTTTGTTGGGTCTGACATTTTATTTTCTATTTTTCCTTAATCCAATTACCAACTCTTATAATAATATATATGTGTAGGTCTTGCTATAGCTATATATTGTCACCACTTTTACTTTCTTTTATATCTAATCACAATGTATAGGATTAGATGCTTTTTTTGTTCATGATTCAACTATGCATTAATGCCTTATTGTTATTACCAAGGGAATATTGTGCATTCAACATTTGTGAATGGGTTTTGCATGCAAGAATTGAAACAAAATAGAATGTGTGATTTGGGTATCATAGATAAATTGAAAAGGAGAAATTGAGAAGAAAATCTTGTGTGTTGTTTTTTTTTTCTTGGGGGAGGAAAATTTGGAATGTGAGAAAGGGGAGTCGAAAAGAAGCGCACGTTGGTTTTATTTTGATGGTTGTCCACTCCAAGTGGGGGAACTCTAGTTGATTTCAATGGCTTTATGTGGTGCATATGAGTCTCTATTTTAGGAACAATTAATTAATTGATTAAATGAATAATGCTAGTTAATTAGTGGAGGCACAAGAGGTCAAGTGTATCCTAATTGGTAATTCCTAGATGTCACATGTGGGATTGGGATCCACTTTGTGTTATTATGTTTTAGAAAAAAACATAAATACTTTTTAGTTCAACACCATTATTACAATTTTTTATTTATTTAAAAATTTCTCAAATTAACTATTATAATAATAATAACAACATTATTTAACCATTAATTGTTTTGGCCAACATATAAGTATAAGAAGGTAGTGGGCCAAAGTCCAGCTTTCCAGTAGAATAAAAAGCCCATGAAGATAGGCTATATAAACAACACATACTCTTATTTAGTCTTATTCAACCTTAACATTGATTAACGTTGTGTCGGTTATCATTGGCATGTTCTTTTTCTTCAAGAAAATACTGAAACAGAAAGATCAAATGCATGCAAGACCCTCTCTGGAACAATATTTTGAAAGACATTATTGTTGTTACGATGATGGAATTATACAAGATTTTCGAATTTTTCATTCCAACTAATTTTGTCCCATCTGAATTATAATTGAGATATGCATTTTTCATTCTTGATTATTCAATCTTCCATCTTCTGTGATTTTGTAAATCAAAATTTAACAGGGTATCAAACCCTAAAAGACTGTGTGAATCACTACAAGATAAAATCTTTTTTCAAAAAATGGGTGGAATACTGATCTGTAACCCTAACCTGCATGATTGATATGGCATCAATTTTTGAAAGACTAATTTGTCGTATGCTACTGTAAATTTGGAATTCTCATTGCAGCATATTTGAATTCGGACTTATTGGGATGCCTTTTTCTTATTCATGATTAATCAAAAAAAATTGAGTAAACATGTTTTTTTTTTCTTTTTAGAATTTCAATTGAGCAAACATGCTCTAACCCAAGATACTATTTAATATCAAGATTTTGGAATTTTCATTGCAATAATGTTTGTCACATATGATTTATGAATAAGCTACCAATTTTCTCTTTCTTGATAATTCTCTTCAGCTTTAAAAAAAAATTAAAACTTTAATTAAACAAACATGCTATGTTCCAAGATACTATTTGGTATCAAGATTTTGGAGTTTTCATTCCAACAATGTTTGTTCCTATGGTTTATGATTGAGATATTAATTTTCTCATTCTTGATTATTCAACAACATTCAATCTCTACTTGAGAAAAAATTAGAACTTTAATTGAGTAAATATGTTATGTCCCAAGATACTATTTGACATTAAGATTTTGGAATTTTTATTCCAACAATGTTTGTTCCTAATGGGTTATGATTGAGAATTGAGATATTAATTTTCTCATTTTTGAGTATTCAACAATATTCAATCTTCTGCTTGAGAAAAAATTAAAACTTTAAGTGAGCAAACATGCTATGTCCCAAGATACTATTTGACATTAAGATTTTGGAATTTTAATTCCAACAATGTTTGTCCCGTATGGTTTATGATTGAGATATCAATTTTCTCATTCTTGATTATTCAAGAACATTCAATCTTCTGTTTGAGAAAAAATTAGAACTTTAATTGAGCAAATATGCTATGTCCCAAGATACTATTTGTCATTAAGATTTTGAAATTTTCATTCAACAATGTTTGTCCCGTATGGTTTATGATTGAGATATTAATTTTCTCATTCTTGATTATTCAAGAACATTCAATCTTTTACTTGAGAAAAAAAAATTACAACTTTAATTGAACAAACATGATATGTCCCAAGATACTATTTGACATTAAGATTTTGGAGTTTACATTCCAACAATGTTTGTCCCGTATGATTTATGATTGAGATATTAATTTTCTCATTCTTGATTATTCAAGAACATTCAATCTTCTGCTTGAGAAAAAATTCGAACTTTAAGCGAGCAAACATGCTATGTCCCAAGATACTACTTAGTATTAAGATTTTGGATTTTTCATTCCAACAATGTTTGTCAAAATTTAGAACTTTAATTGAGCAAACATGTTATGTCCCAAAATACTATTTGGCATTAAGATTTTGGAAATTTTCATTCTAACAATGTTTGTCCCGTATGGTTTATGATTGAGATTTTATTTTTCTCATTCTTAATTATTTAAGAACATTCAATCTTATGCTTGAGAAAAAATTAGAATTTTAATTGAGCAAACATGCTATGTCCCAATATACTATTTGACATTAAGATTTTGGAATTTTCATTCCAACAATGTTTGATCCTTTATAATTGAGATATTAATTTTCTCACTCTTGATTATTCAAGAACATTCAATCTTTTGCTTGAGAAAAAATAGTACTTTAATTGAGCAATCATGCTCTACCCCAAAACCCTATTTTTGTGTTAAAATTTTGAAAGAAACTTGTTTATGAGTGCAATATCCATTTTCTCATTCTTGACTATTATACACGGTTTTGGAATTGGGTGCCAACAATTTTTGCCCGTATGCTTATGAATGCGATATCCATTTTCTCATTGTTGACTATTCAAAAACATTCAAATTTCTGCCTGAGAGAAAAAAACCTTAATTGAGAAAATGTGTTCTTTTTCAGTATATTCAAATAAATTTTTAGTTTGCTACAATAACGGAGTTTCACCCAATTTTAGAATTTTTATTTAAACAAAATTGGGTAATTGGTTTATAATTGATACATCGTAGGATACCCAATTTTTTATTTTTATATTCAAGAACCTTCAATCTTCTGCTTCAAAAAATAGAGAACTTTCCATTTTGCAAATAAAAATTTAATTGGGTGTACCAACCCTAAAGGTCTGTTGATCATGGTTTATTATGGATGGATGCCTCAATAACCGTAGAGCAAAAATGCAATTGATAAATGAAATAAAATATTTGTTTATTATCTAAATATGAGGGATGGTAATACACATGAGTGAAATAACCCCAATTTCGAATGCAGGTTGGATGTACTTTGTTGCATGATTTTTGTAAGGGATAAAAAAATGATGGATGAGGCCTTCATGTGAAAGCTAGTTGTGTCTTAATGCAATTTTAATGAGTTTTTATCCATAATGTGAAACAAGGATGAATACTTTGATATCTTGTGTTTTGATGACCCTAGTCCCTTTCCAATTGCATATGAAGTGATTTTGCAAATGAATATTTTATGAGCTGTGACTACTACTTATGAGTGTGTGTTATGATTGGCTATATGCTAGCTCTTACCTCTTATGACAATTATATTTCTGGTGATTTATCTAGTTGGTTGAAGCATGGGAATTGAACTGTAAGTATCTGTTATTGTTTGATTTGATTGTCTTGACTAGACTGGTATTTTTGACAGTATCAAATATTCTCAGGAGCTGTTTTTATCTGTAAATGTTTTTGACTGCAAACCATTCAATTTGTGTCTCAGGAACTGTAAGTAAGAACTTTGAATATACTGTCAAATTTATCAGTTGAAGGATTTTGAGTATACTATCAAGTAATGCAGCTACTTTCCCTACATGCTAGATTAATGCACTATCTATCATTCAACCATTTCACAAAACACTTATTCATCTATTTCTGATTTCTACATTCTCTTTCTTTTGCTTTTCTTATTTCATTTTTGAGGCCTTTTAATTTTTCTAAGCCACTGACTACAAATTTATACAAACAAAAAAAGGGAGAATTCCGTTCTTTTTGTTGTTTCATATTTTACATGATGGATTCATTAAATTTAATCAAAACCAAATTCTTTTAGTAGTGAGATACCGGTTGGAACAGGGTTTAAAGCAGAGGTTAGTAAAATATATGATAATTGAACCATATAATTAAATGGTTCATGAATTGATCTACAAACCTAAAACAATCAAATTAAGCAAATTTGATTCAAATTTCAGTTTAACAATTTTAACTTTAATTAAGATTTTTTTTCTATTAGAAAATTCTTGATATTTGTTTTTCTCGAAGATTTATCAGAAAAAGATTGAAAATATTTTTAATTTTATTTAATTGAGAAATCTTTTATATCAATATTTCTCGAAAAACAAAATTTTTCTTGAACAAATAAATAAAAAATTTACCAAAAGATTTTTGATTTTTTTTTTTGAAAAATAATCAAAACTTTTTATCTTGGGAGAAATTTTGTTGGAATATAAAGTATGTTAATGTCTGACTTTAAATTTTTTTGAAGTCCCACATTAGAAAACTATAATACTTTTGAGTAGTTTTCAACACTATAAATACTAAAGTCCCATAATTGATAAAAAAATATATGTGAGTTTGCTTTATCACTATATAATGAGTTTCAAACTATTGTGGAAATACCCCAAAGTTGAATACATTTCCCAACTTTCTCTTTTCTCCTTTTTATATTATGCTTGAATGAATTACGTAGTCCATTTGTTTTTTAGAGCGGTTGTTATGCCGTAGTCCCTTAATTTTTAGAGCGGTTCTTATGCCGTTTTTTAGAGCGGTTGTTATGTCGTAGTCCCTTAATTTTTAGAGCGGTTCTTATGCCGTAATCCATTCGTTTTTTAGAGTAGCAGTTATGTCGTAGTCTCTGCCAAATTGAGGGTGTAATTCTAGAACGGTTTTCTACGGTGCATTGAAACTCCAATATAGTGAATTTGAACTGTTTTATCTTGAGGACTTTGTGGTTGATAGTCTGTCTTGCACAATTTAAACAATGCCGCAAAAAATCTTAAAGAGAGTGACATAGTCCGCGACTCAACCCAATAATATCTTCGGTGACATAAAATGATTTTTAAACAGTTTTTCGAAACTCAAAAACAACCATTTTAAGACGTTTATTTCTAACATGTCAACTGAAGAGGTTATTGGATTTGGTTTTGTTGCCTCTGATTTCAATAAGTTGTTTCAGTTTGAAGCAAATAGAAAACGATAAGAAAGCTGTAGAGTTAACCTATGAGAAAATAATGATAAGAATTATATTCTTAATGGATTTGTTGATGATATGTATAACTATTACAATTTCAATAATACTGTTAGAGATGTTTGAGATGTTTTGAATAAGTATGTTGTGAGCTGCTACCCAGAGTATCAAATAATTGATGATAGATCCGTGGAGGCATACTCCCGTAAAATTCCGAAGATAACTCATGAAATCATCTATTAAGGTACATCACTCATAACATATTTAAATTAAATGTTGAAATTTAATATATCTCCTTATGTTTGAATGTTGAAATCAATCAAAGTCTCTTTCCGCTTACATGTTGTGTGATTTTAATTTTTGACATGCTAGACTATGTGATACGAACACATCAGATTTCAATCTTAAGTAGCTTATGTTTAATTATAAAGTTACTTTTTAATGATTTTGAAAAATGTGATTTTTGTAGTCAAACTAAAATAACTAAGAGTTCACATAAATCAGTAGTTAGAGAATCTGAACCTTTAGATTTAATACACTCTGATATATGTGAATTTGATGAGATATTTACCAGAAATGGAAAACATTATTTCATCACTTTTATTGACGATTGCTCTCACTATACTTTTATATATCTAAAAATAAAAGTGAAACGTTTGACAAATTTAAGATCTTTGTAATTGAAATTAAAAATCAATTTAGTAAAAAGATTAAGATGTTTCGTAGTGATAAATGAACATAATATGATTCTAGTTTATTCAATGAGCTTTATAAAATCCAAAGAATTATATGGAACTATTGCACCATATTCACATGAAATAAATGGTAAAGTTGAAAGAAAGAATAGATCTCTTACTAAATTAGTTGTTGCTATTATTCTTAACTCTGGTGTTGTATCTCATTGGTGAGGGAAAATTATTTTGACTGTTTGTTATGTTTTGAATAGAGTTCCTAAATCTAAAAACAAAACATCTCCGTATGAGATAATGAAGAAAAGACAACCCAACATTTCCTAAATCTAAAATTATTTTGTCTTATTTTTGATCATGGGGTTGTTTGACATATGTCAAAATCATTGATCTCAAGCGAGTTAAACTCACTAGTAGAGCATATGAATGTGTATTCATTAGGTATGCAGTAAACAATAAAGCGTATAGGTTTTATGACCTAAATGCGAAAGTGATCATATAATCAAATGATGTCGACTTCTATGAAAATAAATTCCCTTTCAAATTGAGAAATAGTGGAGGCAACGAACCTAGTCAAGTTCCTATGACAAGAAGCACCTAAAGCAACAAATAGAGTAAAAATTGCTAAAAATTATGTTCCTAAATATGCGACCTATACTTTAGAAGAGGATCTTGCAAGTCTTTGGATGCAGATTTATTGCAAGAAGCAATAAACCATGATATGAATTCTCTAGAGTCTAACATGATCTTGCATTTAGTATACTTGACTCCTGATTGCAAAGCAATGGGTTGTAAATGGATTTTGAAAAATAAACTAAAACCCGATGGAACTGTTGAGAATTACAAGACACACCTTGTAGCAAAACGTTTTAGACAAAGAGAAAATATAGATTTCTTCGATAGTTTTTCACCAGTCACTGGAATAACATCAAATAAGGGTGTTCATATCACTTTGGATGCAAATTTATTGCAAGAAGCAATAAACCATGATATGAATTCTCTAGAGTCTAACATGACCTTGCATTTTGTATATTTGACTCCTAGTTGCAAAGCAATAAGTTGTAAATGGATTTTGAAAAAGAAACTAAAACCTGATGGAACTGTTGAGAATTACAAGGCACACCTTGTAGCAAAACGTTTTAGACAAAGAGAAAAAAATAGTTTTTTTCGATATTTTTTCACCAGTCACTGGAATAACATCAATTAGGGTGCTCATATCACTTCTGACTATTCATAACCTGGTGATACTCTAGATGGATGTTAAAACAACCTTTTTAAATAGTGACTTGGAAGAAGAAATTTATATGGAACAACCTGAGGGTTTTGTGATTCATGGACAAGAAAACAGAGTCTGTAAGTTAGATAAACCACTATATGGTCTTAAAATCCGATGGAACTGTTGAGAATTACAAGGCACACCTAGTAGCAAAAGGTTTTAGACAAAGAGAAAATATAGATTTCTTTGACATTTTTTCATCGGTCACTGGAATAACATTAATTAG
Source organism: Cicer bijugum (assembly GCA_037974875.1). Classification (NCBI taxonomy): domain Eukaryota; kingdom Viridiplantae; phylum Streptophyta; class Magnoliopsida; order Fabales; family Fabaceae; genus Cicer; species Cicer bijugum. Next base: position 7,233,171 of record JBBPBT010000036.1, read on the forward strand.
GGTGCTCATATCACTTCTGACTATTCATAACTTGGTGATACACTAGATGGATGTTAAAACAACCTTTTTAAATGGTGACTTGGAAGAAGAAATTTATATGGAACAACCTGAAGGTTTTGTGATTCATGGACAAGAAAATAGAGTCTGTAAGTTAGATAAACCACTATATGGTCTTAAACAAGCTCCTAAGAAATGACATGAAAAATTTGATAACTTGATTATATCGAATGAGTTTAAAAGTGAATGAAAATGACAAATGTATTTACTACAAATATGAAATGGCATTTGCACTATCATATGTCTCTATGTAAACGACTTACTTATGTATAACTAGTGGTGTTGTATCTTGGAAATCGAAAAACAAACAATATTGGCTCAATCACTATGGATTATGAAATGATAGTACTAGCTACTACTAATGAAGAAACAAACTGGTTGAGATGTTTGCTACTTGAGATCCCTTTATAGAAAAAAACTTATGATAGATGTGTTGATCCACTACGATAGTACCGCGACTACTGCAAAGATTGAGAATTGTTGTTACAACAATAAAAGACAACAAATTAGTCATAAGCACATCGCTGTTAGAGAGTTAATTTCTAAAGGAGTTGTTATAGTGGATCATGTATACACTGATGAGAATTTAACAGATCCTTTGCTAAAGGGTTAGTTAGAGAGAAAGTCACAAATATATTCAAAATGATGCGAATAATGTCTATAGAGTCACTCATGATGGTAACCCAACTTAAAAAACCTGAGATCCCAAGAACTAGGTTTAATGGGTAATAACAAGTTGTGAAGTGATAAGAGATGAAAATGCTATTATAAATATGAGAAGCATGATTCCTGAAGCGGTGATATGATGAGGTAATATATATTTTTAATGAGATCTATACTCTGTGGAGTACAGTACCTAGTAACAAGAGTACTCTTGATAGACTCACATACGTGAATGTAGAAGTGATGTCGCTTCCTATGGAATTTTGAGGCATAATTCTTATAGTGTTCTCTATATTGTGATACACGTGCATAGTCATTAATGCACGAGTTTTTGAGAATACACCATATGAATAGGTTGTGTGTGAATTTGATATTAGAGATAAAGTTCAATCCTACATGTTGTGTGATTTTAATTGTGCATTTGTTTATGTACTTACTTCATATATTGAAACTCATCTTTGTACTCTTGCATGTAGAAAGAGATTCTCCCTTGCTTATATGGTTCTCAAAATAATTATAACTCAGAAATTAAAAGTTCAAGTAGAAAGATCCTAATTAATATTAGAGTATATAATATATTATACAATATTGATGGTAATAAATTAATTAGGTTGGCTTGTTTCGTCAAGATCATCATCTAAGGACATGAAAACTTCATCTAGCCATGACACCTCTGTTCCACTGTCAACATCCTCATCGCTATAACAAACTTGTTGTGACATCTTCTTTTCATACACTTTGCATAAAACCCATTTGCTCCAACCCTCTTCCTGTTTTGCACAATCATAAAATTAATTAATACAATTTGAAAAAACATTTCTTCATGTCAAACATTTCTTTCTTAATTAAAAACTTAATTCATTTAATGTTGAGTTAATATTTATTTTAGATAAAATTGAAAATAGTAGGATGTATAGATAATGAACTGATGGTATGATTAAGTAGAAATTTTACTATTTTAGAGGCTTTAGACAATTGCCTTGGTGGACTTACTATGGCTAATAATTAATTAGGAATATGCAACTAGCAAATGATAAGAAAACAAAATAATCACTCACAAGATTAATTGGAGATGTGGATGAACAAATATGATACTCTTCCATTATCCAATTGGTTTGTGTTCCTTCCCTAAGAGTGAACACAAGATATTTCTTCATCCCCAATTTATTATTAGCAGCTGAAACTATAGGTTTTGTAGCCCCTATTTCTTTCCAATATCCATTTTCATTTGATCTACTTTCCTTCACTTCCGTGAAGAAGTAATGTTCATTTCCACTTGATAACGCTTTACCTGTATGTATATATATAGATATAATTAAAGACATGCAAGAGCAATATAGTTTTTTTTTTTTTTAATATAAAATTTTAATGACTTAAAATATAAATAAATATAAAACAAAGTTACGTAGGTTAAAATAAATTATTGCTGGAAACTATATGTAATCAAACTCTAATGTACTGAAATGTTATTTTATTTTTTCTGTTTCTTGGGGTGTCATTTACAAATAATTTTTAGATTAATTATTTCACGGATTTCAGTTAACCTATTTTTATATATGCATTTTATAGGAAAGACATTTATTCTTAAAAAGAAAAATTGGGTAAGAAAAAATTATTATCAATAGAAGTGACACTATTTCATTCGAAAAACTCTCTTAGCATATAGTCTATTGTAGACAGGAGATATTTACACGCACGTATCGCATATAA
>JBBPBT010000036.1:7236000-7254792 GCA_037974875.1 Cicer bijugum
TCCTTCGTTAATAAGGTTCTCGAACAGTTCACAAATCAAACATCATTTGTTGATGCTTTATAAAAAAAAAAAAAAAGTTGTTTGTCAACAAAGTATAAAATTATTTATAACTATTGACATACATACCGTATAGTTCCCAAGGATCAATATGAGACAAGTGAAGATGAGGTATGATGTTAGGATGATATGGTAAATTAGAAGCCTTATAATATAGAAAATGAAGAACAAGTTCTTCATCCGTTGGAGAAAAGTAAAACCCAGGAGGAAGCTTCATATTTTCACTCCCCAACATTTTGTTATATAGTTTCTAATTAGACTATGGATTTACACTTTGGGCTATATATATATATATATATATATATATATATATATATATATATATATATATATATACTATAATTGAATATGATTGTTGGGAAATTCCTCAATAATGCTTAGCCTTATATAGATAGCAATTAGAAAGATAGAGAGTTTGGTTGATTGTGAATGAGAAAAAGAATTGGTCTGCCAGCGTTGCGTGGAATACCACTATAAGAAAGTGGGGCCGCCAAACAAAGCAAACTATCCTACCAATACAAGTTATATATGATATAAAGTTGCTTTGCTGTCTAAGGTCTATTAATGTGTCTCACTTGTCAAATATTATTTTAGTGGTGGCTTTTAGTATTATTAATTATACTAATATTGGTTGTTTAAAAAACAAAGTTACATTGTAACTGAAGTTAACATCAAATTAATCATTATCATAACTAGTATTTTTAAGTTAACAATAAGGATAAACAATAATTAGTGAGAATTGAGCTTATCCCAAAATTAATATATGAATCCTACTTTTTTTAGTGGTCAATTATTTCCCTACCCCATTGCAGCTAGCTACTACAAGTTTGCATAATCCATGACTAATAGATTTTATATTGCAGGCAGATTCATATGGAAATATATGATGTCAAATATGTTTTGCATTAATTTTTTTAATATTAATTCATAAAATTATCATCACAGCACACACGTGTACAGACACATAGAATAATTACCGACATTGTTTTTCTAGCTTTGAACTTTTTTTGGATAAGAAAAAAATATACATTAGAGGAGAATGTAAGGATATTCCACTCTTATACAATACTGCATATATATGTATATATACTTTTACACTAGTTGTAAAGTTAACTGTATTATTCTAATTTGAATGAATTAATGTTTCTTCTTTTGAGATTTTACCGTCCCAAAATAAAAAATTATCTAGCTTTCAAACTAATTAATAGTGTATATCGCTTCAAATGAATTGTTCTTCAAACAAAATATTGGATAGTGATAATTATTAATTAAAATATTATAAGTGAAATTTATAGAAGTTATAAACTTTTATCAACGATTTAATATAACATCAATAAAAATAAAAATATAATATATAAAAAAAGATATTTACATCAAATTAAAGTTGTGTATTCGTTCTCCAAGTCTTGAAATCATCGATAACAAATAGTATTATACCATATTATATATTAACATAGGAAAATTTATTATAGTTTGTTAATAGGTAGTAGTTGGGTGGCTAATTAAACTATTAGAGTTTGTTGTTGAATATTAGTTAATTTATCATTCGATTTTAGGTAATTATTATATTTATCAATATAAATTCTAATAAATGTCTACATCATTTCTCGTTTATCTCTTAAATTGCGTAATTTTTAATATGATATCAACTATTTGACTGTGATTTAAAAACTATTCAAAAGATAAACAAAAATTTATTACTGTCTCCAACCATTGACATTTGTTTTTTATTTTATTTATCTAAAAAAATTACTAAGTATATGAGAATCTAAAAAATATAAGATCAAGATTGATAAGTTGACGATCAAGACCAAAAAGCGATGTTAGATTATCAAAACGCTAAGAATTTAAAATAATATTTTAATAATTTATCACTATTATTTTAATAATTTATCTCTATTATTGATTAAAAAAAATTATAACCAAATATTGGAGCCTCTATTCGCTCTAGCTCCTTGATAGGCGCTGGTTCCACCTTTCCAATTCTAGTTAATTAGAAGAAGAAAAAGAAAACTTCTTTGTTTATTTTCCTCTATCTTTTCTCTTTTTTTAATTATAAGGACTTAAGAATAAAGAAGCATATGCAACTAGGTGTGTCAGCGGCACACTAATTATAATGTTCTCTTCCCAACTATAGAAATTTTAAGAGATATTTTCTCCTCCTAAATTAACCGTACACACCTTATATATATATATATATATATATATATATATTATTCCTTCTACTAACTTCTTTTGTATACAAGTCTTGTTCATTCAATTTTTTTTGGGTGAACTTCTTCGTCCAACAAGTGATACTATAAAGTCTAGCTATCACAACGTTATTTCATACTATCGAAGATAGAGAAGAAACACAAATAGCTTGGTTGGATAATAATGCATTTTCTAAAGAATAATTAATAATATATAGTGGTTGTTGATGAATTTTTTGAGAGGTAATTAGTAGTACGTGTTTCGTTAATCATCATTACGCTTGTAAAGCATAAAGTTGATGAGCTCATGAGTCATGCTCATGCAGTTGTTAGTGGGTCACACACCTTTACCCATCACTACATTGATGCATAGACAAGTGTTTTCTTCTTAAAAAGAACATAGACAAATTTCTTTAGCTTCATCATTATAAGTAACTCAATCATATGGATTGAGATATTGAAGGAATATTATGTAACAAATTCTTGATCCATGTTATTAATAAAATTTCTCTCCCTATAACAAATTAACGACTACACTTTACCATATCTAACTTTGGAGAAAATGGAATATTTAATCAAAAGACACTCAAATGGAATATTTTCTCTCCATTTCTTTTAGATGTTGTTTTTAATTGTCCAATTAGCTAGAAATCCATGCTATAATCTTACTATGAATGATAGATAGTAAGAAGACTTAGAAGAAAAAAGAAAAACTAGCGTGCAGCTAACGCGTTGGTCTCGTTGTATTTTTTTGATAAAAATAATATCCGATATATAATTGTTTATAGTTATTTAAAAAAATTTGTTATTTAATTGATAAATAATGAAAAACTAATATATATATATATATATTATATGGTAAATTTCATCGTAATTAACTTATACGACGAGATCTTGAATTTGAATTCTTATCACTTGAGTTATGACAATATTAATTTAAACAAAGAGTTATTTGATTGAAAAACAAATTTACACCAAAACTTAAATGAATAATAGAATTGAAAGAAAAAAAATAGTTACACCAAAATTTGACATTTCCTTTATATTCTATTTTCATCAATAAAAATAATAAAAAGTTAAAATTTTTATATGATTATGTAAAAATAAAATAAAATAGTGATTTAATTGATAAAAAAAATAACAAAATTATAAATAAAATAATTTAAATGAAGATAAAATTTTGAAGAAGAAAAAATGATACACTAGAACTTTGTATCTTTTATATAACAGTATAGATACTTAAAAAATTAATTATTTAATTAAAAATGATAGAGTTGCAAATAAAATAGTTTTAATAAAGGATAAAATTATAAGTAAAAAACCACACCAAAACTTAATATTTCCTCTATATATAGATTTATAATAGTCATCATTATATAAATCATCTAGCTAGATTGCCTAGGATGGTGAATGATCCGTAAATACCTGTGATCATTTTTTTTGTTTTAAAATCTGACCTAACTCTAACAAATCCCTGAAATGTAACTCATAAAACATTTTTATATCAGGAGATAAAAAAAAATAACATTTGAGGCATCTTCTATGTGATCAGACATATAACTTTGGATGGATGGGACCTACATAGAATTAAAATTTTAACGGTAGACATAAATGTTTGTCATGACAGGTTTTGATTTTCAACATCACAATCCACAGGGAATGAACGTGTTTTATCTGCATTGCTTGCTCACCCTTTACTGTTGGCTACTTCTTCGTGCAAAATGGTGGGGGTCATTAAGTCATACTCAGATGCCAAACTTTAACATGTAGTTTTCAAACTAAAATAATAAAGATTATAGTGTTTATCAGACCAAAAAGTATTAGAGAATCATTTTTAAAATGTGATGGTGTTGCATCGTTTGAATCTCTAAACGGAACTTATTCACACTACACTGATTTATAATTTTTTTAATATTATATATAATAATTAATCAATTTTTTCACCCCAATACTTCAAAAAAATATTAACTAAATTCCACAAATAATTTTTATCGACATATTTCAACAACACTGCATTATTTTAATACAGTTTATTCAACAGAGACCCATAAAAAAGTGATGGGTGGATGTATACTTTTATAGACATCATTGTCATGAGCACTACAAACATTTAACCCACAATGGAATAAAGACAACAATTTTGATAAACGTTACACAAATAAAGTTGAGAAAGCAATTGCTTGTATCGCTATGAAAAGGAGAGAGGAAATAAGAGAAGATTCAAATTTCTTATTTAATTCACTGCTAAATAGGTGAACCACCCCAATTATGGACGCTCTAAGTAACTCTTGGATGTATGAGGTTTTAAAACAAAATTATGATACACTTCAAGTAAAAAAAATTTAAATGTTTTTGGAATGAGAATATCATTTGACTTAATAACAATGAAATATAACAAAATTAGTTTACAGATAAAAATCTTTTCATAATCTCGTGCCAAAATAAATTAATTTATATTGACAGGTGTTATGACAGGAATAAAGTTCTTATTCAAGGGCACATGCCACAGCAATCATGCACCATGAATTGGCTTCTTCTATGTAACAAGTGGGACGATGCCCGCACAAGGGATTTAGACATTAACTTGGGATGGAACCCACAGAAAATGAAAAATATAATGCTAAACAGATGTTGGGTTTTGAAATTCCACATCACAGGGAATGTACGTGTTTAATCCTCTGAATTGCTTGCTTAATCTTTATTGTTGGTTCTTCATACAAAATGTTTGGGTTATCAAACTCAGATGCCAAGCTTTTATCCCCAAGAAGTGCGCGAAATGTGTCTGCAACTGAATATGAGAGAGACTCGAGATTATATCCTCCTTCCAAGAAAAATACACATCGGCCCCCACATAAGTTTTTCGCTAGTTGTTTAATACTGGACGCAAGCATGTAATATGTTCCCGTTGTATATTGAAGATTTGCTAGTGGATCCAACACATGGCCGTCATACCTGACAATCCAAATGTAAGAACAAGAATGACAAGAATTTGCGTGAATGACTCTTTTCCTGAATGAAAAATTTAATAAGAATTTCATAGTGTAATTGAGTTTGTAAGTGTGCTTGAGAACCTAAAAAATCAAGAGAGGTGCTGGAATGCAACTTGCTGAAATTGATAGTGAATTTGTTATTCCATCTTAGCTTTGATGATAGTGATTCAAAAATACTCACCCAGCAGAAACAAGAATGATGTCTGGCTTAAATCTTTGAGCACAAGGTACAATAACTTCATCGAACACAGTTCTAATAGCAGTATCACCTGAACCTCCAGGAAGAGGCAGGTTTAGTGTAGTTCCTTCACCATCCCCAGCACCCACCTCGTCAAATTTGCCAGTACCTGGATAGCTTCCATCCTGAGTCATTAAATATAACAAAGCTCAAAATCATACTATTTTTTTTTCTTCATATTTTAAACACACTAATATCTCATGTATTTCTGCACATAATCTCCTCCCTCGCCCAATTACCTATCCCCCTACCCCCAAGGGACAATTTGAAAAAGAGAAGTGCTAGCAACACTCACTCTAACGCTCTCTCTTGCTGGTTGAAATTCAGATAGGTCTCACCATTTTGAGAATGGGTCCCACATAAAATGGTGGGGACCTACATAAATTTTACCCAATAAAAGAATGAGTGTTGAAACCAGAAAGGGTAAAAAGTGAATGTTGCTAGCACTTCTCTTTGAAAAAACAGCCTGGTCATGTTATCATTTTGTATGTTGGCATGTGCAAGTGCAAATAGGGTGGAGGGGGAAATGTGTCTGATTTTTATTGTATGCTAATATACAGGAATTTGATGCAAGGAATGGAGACATTAAGATATTTGATTAAGTCTTCTCTTAGTCATGTAATTATGAAGTTTATGCCAGTTTATCTTGTCCGACTGCATAAATGTTTTCCTGTAGGGGGGATTACTACTTCTAAGTACACCGAGTATAATAGAATATAATGTGCTTAAAGTTAAATCAAATATCAGGGGAGACATAGCAATTACATGGATATAATAAGGGAAAATGAAAAAAAACTGTCTATATGTTGAAAATTGAAGAAAATATGGATGCCATGGGTTTGAACGTTTGAGCCTTAACAAAATGCCAAGCTGGCAAAAGATGGTGGGAAAGAAGGGAGTTCTGCAGAGAAGAGTGAGAATATAGACGGGAAAGAATGGAACAATGAGGAGAGGAATGCTTTCAGTAGAGGGTTTAGTGAAGTAGATACAGACCTCTCAAAGAGTCCTGGATACTGAGTCTATACCTTTTTTTTCTTATTTTTTTGCTATTTCTCTTTTGTGAATGGCTTTTAAGAACACCAATGAAGGAAAACAAGAAAATGTAATCAGAGCTATGGACCAAACTTGTCGCTTACTTGATGGAAGGAAAGGAAAAATACATCTGGATCATCGTAGAAAGCATCATTGGTTCCATTCCCATGGTGAACATCAAAATCAAGTATAAACACACGCTTCAGTCCATGAACACGCTGAGCATGACGAGCCGCAATGGCCACATTTCCAAAAATGCAGAAGCCCATAGGTCCTTTTGGAACAGCGTGATGTCCTGGTGGTCTTATCAAAGCAAAACCAGTAGGCGAATCCTTATTTATCTTTGAAGCTGCAACCTGAATATGAAAGTGAATAAGAGAAAATTAATTATATCAAAATAATGAGTACAATCTCTAGTTCCATACAATTCTTGAACTATTTATGTCAAAGATCAACTATCCTAAAAACTTAAGCTATCAGGTGGAGGCCCTGAAATATTTTTATATCTCTTAAGATATTTGGTTTCAATAAAAAGCCGTTTGGGATTGAAGTCTAGACAACATAGACGACTTTCACCTCATGCTAAAATACAATTTAACTACAAAGAATAGGGACAACAAGGGTCAAACTCTTGCCCACTTGGTAACAGAGGCATTGATACCATGTTTCTAAAACTTAAGCTAGTAAGTGGAGACTCAAAAATCATTTAAAATCTCCAACAACTTAGAATGCATTGGAGACTTAAAAAAGCCAAATAGGAACACAATTTTATTTCAAAAACTCGATATATTTGTGTCTCCCCATCACCCCCAACCATTTGAAGGTAAAAAAAGGTACATGTATGCATTTTCAGTTAATATCTGGTTCTGAGAAAACCACATTTCCAACAGCACACAAAACAGTTTCCAATATGCACATCGCTACAAGAAGCAGACATGTACATATTCAACTCCACTCACTTACCCCTCCCCAAAACAAACACACAGATTATCACCAAGAGATTGACATGCCAGGTTGAGAGATCACCACTGAGTCAACTAAGGCCAATCCAGCACCAGCTGCTACAATTGACTCCTGGTAGGTCTGCACCACGAATACCACAATAAGCATGCATAAACACGTGAATCATTATGATTTTCCACTGAATGAATGAATCTTCCACCACAATGAACTAAATACCAAAGTTTCTAGAATAGAACGACTTTCTGCAGACACTGAGCTTGGGAAAGCAAGAAAAAGCTTGAGCATAGTACTTACAGTGGAAGTAGCATATGTTGGCCCAGAACCTTCAATGAGAATAAGGCCCTTCTCCAAAGCTTGATCCATAACCTGTAAAGATTCAGGAGAGGAAAAATGTCAAACTTCAGAACAAGAATTCCTATGTCATGGTAAAATAAGATTATATACAAATCATGAAATGCTCAAGAATAGCAAACTATGCCAATAGCCAGTGATTTGAAGTTTTGAACAAAAAACAAGGATACTTACGAACTAATTGGTCAGAACTCGGAAGGCATTAGTAATGATTAAGCATAAATACAGAGCAATTTAATGTGCAGCAGAAATCCTTGCCTTGATGTTTTATCATCATTGTGCACTAAATCATAATTAAGGAATGCATTGAGTGAAAGAAATTGTTAGAAACTGGTTCAGAAGCACACATTATAGGAAAATCATTGTTGAAAGACAACCGTTCAGACCCCAAAATGTATAGAAAGAACAGATGAAATTTTATTGCTGTAGCAGAGGAAAAAACAAGGAACCACCAGGTATTTGATAGTCTGGCCTCTCCTTTATTTAACATAATAACTGGAATCCCCTACTCATTACAGTTTTCATGAAATTATATAATTATATACCCCTATCAAATCTAACTATAAGGCCTAGACTGCTTGATCCTTTGGGGCTCATCCTTATTTATCCTACAGAAACACGTGCAACCCTACACTTCTCGCCAACTTTTACAAGCACCTTTGTACGGCTCTTTCTCTCTCTGTCATGGCCATTTCTTTCTCGTTTAGCCAAATGATTCTTATGACGTATCATGTATTGCTGGAAGTACTACAGCAAGAATTGGAAAGTAATGCAGGGCATAAAAGAAAGAATAAAATCAAGAGACCTCTGGAATAATTTTGCCAGTAATATTTTAGCAAATTTGCTAAGAATAATTTATTAAGTAAATATAAAATAAAAAAATACCATAATTGTATTAACAGAGACTATCACATGAGAAATAGCTAAAGCAAGGAAACTTTTATAACAAAAAATGTTACCTTTTCAAGCCCAGAAACATAGGCTCTTGCATGCACACTTGCAATGTCATCGATCGTAGCAGGCTCAAAATGTTGAAGTTCAACGACCTCAGAGCCACGGAACTGAGTCATGCATAAAAAAGAAAAAGTTGCTGTGGAAATGAAAATACTTTACTACTATTTAATTTCACTGAAGTATGGCTAATCATAATACAGTTGCACATATTGTCCAGTTAAGTTGTTTTTTCCTAAAACTGGCAGGCTTTTTCTTATTGAATCATGTGGAAAGACCTATAGCCAGCCACAGATTGCCCATGGAAGTTGATTTTTCTTTCAATCAAATAGGAAATATTTCAAATTAACAAAAGAAAATGGTTATTTATTCTAGATAGTAAAATAGCTTATTTTGTACTGCGGAAAAATGTAGTCTATTTAGTGAACTCTTTCTTTTACAGTATTCAACTTTGAAATGAAGATTTGAATGCAATTCTTCTTTTTCTTGTGAATTTCAGACATAAATACGTTATCAAATGCCGATGTCTATATACAATGTTAAAACTTAAAAGTAGAATGTCTTAAGAACATATCACCAAGACATAAACAAATGAGAAAGGTAGACATTCTAGATTCTACATAACAGTGTCTATAGCTTTTAGTACCTTTGAAGTGAGTTTCATTTTTTCCAGAGCTTTCACAATTGCGGGAACTCTAAAATGTGATTCTGGATGAGACTCCTGTTATAAGTGGAATATTTATATTACAATCACAATAATGTGACTTCAGACATAGTGGCAATTCTAACCAAAAGAAGCAAAAAGAATAAGATGCTATTACATCATAAATTATCAGTTATCATTCTATTTAGAGAGTTGTAACTTGTGATTCATAAAAGTAAAGGGTACCAAAGGATCCAGGAAGTGTGTGCATATGTTGTGGACGAAATTAAGTAATGAAGTTAGGGAATTTTGCACAATTTCTTTGCAAAAGTTAATGTCGCCTTATACATAATAGCAAAGACAATTGAGAAAAAGGTTAAAGATGCTACTGGCTTCTATGTAGCTTTGTTTTCATGGTCTTTTTAAGTGGGTTATCTTTGACAGATATGCAGAGAGATTAAAAGCTCATACAAGCTGATGTTCTTTACTTCTGCTCCTTTTTCCTTCATTTTTCTTTTGCCATTAGGAAGGCTCTTAATCCTCCATCTCTGTACTTTCCTTTACAAATAACTCCTCCGTGTATCTTTCCAGTCCCATCCCATACCATACATTCTCTTTAACTTACACAATTTTTGTTTTAAACACTAACATACATTAAGAAAACTATAAAATGTTTTTAAAAATAAATTAATTGTGATTGAAATGTTATAAGGTTAAATAAGTTTTTAGTCCCTATAAAATCTAACAATTTTGTTTTTAGTCTTTATAAAAAATTTCATCAACTTTTTTGCTTACATTTTTTGTCCCTGACTTTAAACCAACTGTTATGTATCTTTTGAATTTTCGAATATTCTTTTTGGAATTTTTTAACAAATGACGAATTAAATATGAATTTTTAAGCTATCAATGCTAAAAAATTCATATTTAATTTATCGCTCGTTAAAAAATTATAAATTTTTGTTGGGAAACTTTTTAGAATGTCTTAAACATTAGTGCAAAAAATAATTCAAAAATTCAAAGGATTGGACATAACTTAAACTTGCTGTTGAGCCAAGTGTGAGGTCTCTCCATTGAATTTCAGAACACAATGTAAGTTATAAAAATGATCATCCGCCCTTCAATTTTCTTTCCTTTTAAATCTCTTCATAACAGTACACAGTTACAAACACAACAGTAGTAAATATTATGTTAGAACAAACAAGCTTATGAAGTATGTATCAATATAAAATGAAAGTGATCTGAAAGAATTTTGGGAAATGAACTTTGAGATTTCCAATTCAAAACAATTATGGCTCGTTTATTCTAGTGTTTCATGTTTTCATTTTTAATGACAATAAAATTCGAAAATTACTTTAGAGAAATTTTTAACAATGCAATTTAAAAATAGACTGAATAATTCTGAAAAATTTCAAAACATTGTTTTCAGTGTTTATGGAATTGCATTTGCTCTAGCTAGCTTCTATCTTTATTTTTATTTGTAGACACAGTGGTAACTACTATTATGACCTGAAACTCACACACACAACTGCAAAGTGCAGAGATCAAATCCAGATTCGGTCTAACAATATCAGCATTTACCATTTGAACTGAGTCTTACGAACATTTAGCTTCTATCTTATCTCTATAATAGCTAAAATCCAGCCAACCCATATAGAAAGCGAAAATTGAAAGTGTTATTAGAAAATAAAGGAGATATACCTGATTGTGGCCCATGGATGGAGCAACGGAATATATAACTCGTGAATCACTGAGTTGCTCAATAGAAGGCAGTGAAGAACTATTGGGAACATCGCTGGAACAGTATACGGACGCTCCTAAACATTTCTTCTTCGCAGCTCTCTGATTCTTACGGAATAATAATCTATTATCGAAAACTCTAGTGTTTAATTCACATTCATAATAACTACTCTTCCACCTACTTACACGCTGACCAATGAGACATAATGCGTTCCCTGTTGAATTACAAGCACAATTTTAGGTCATCAGAAACATTTTAGTTTCGATTTTGATTTTGATTTTGATTTTGTTAATGCTAAAATCCCTATCCCTATACTATAATACAAACAAAGCATAAAAAATTGCAAGTTCGAAAAGAGAGAGAGAGAGAGTACCTGAGGAAGACGGAGGAGAGCGAGGAAGATTGTGGAAGTGCATCGATGAGGAGTGAATGAGTTCAGTTACACAAATTTTTTGACCCTGCGCCAAAAATTCTCTCTCTTTCTTTTTTATGGCGCGCAGAAAATATGTGGATTATCCAAAAATGCGAAAATATGGAAAAGAATCACACGATGTTGAATTTTTGAACCATGTAAGGTCATCTTAAGATTTTGTAGACAAAATTACTATCATCTTTAATTATTTAAATTTGATTAAATTTTCCGTTAACTTCTTTAAATTATTTTTCGCAAGTTATTTTCTGAACCTATTTATGTTACTCACTTAATCAAATGTTTCACTAGTAACAAATTATAGCAATAACGGTCTTTTTGTTACATACTATAAAAGAAATATTTTGTCATTAAATTTTTTAAATATTATTTATTAATGATTTAAAAAAAAGCATAAATTATTTTATATTTGTTTATCATAATAAAAATTATTTTTAGAAAATAATCAACTATAAAAAATAATTATAATTAAAAACTATTCAAAATAACTTTTAGATGGTTTTTTTTTTATATTTTGATTTTTTTAAAAGGTTTAGTAAATGGATGGAACCATTAAAAATAATAATAATTTTTTAAAGGCTTAATTGCACTTTTCGTCCATAGGTGAAAATTGAAAATAGTCCCCTCATTTTGTTTGTCTCCAGTTTTAGTCCCCAAACAGAATTTGATGTCAAATCATAGTGAGTTGTCATTTTTTTTAATGACATATCAATAAATAGGTGATGTGGCAGACGCTTACGTGGAATAAACTTATTATTATATTATTTTTAATTAAAAAATATAATTTTTATTTTCAAATATCATTTTAATAATTGTGAAATATTTTTAAAAATATAATTAAATTATTAAAATTAAATTAAAATAAAATTGCAGAATCCTAATTAAAATAAATGATTTTTGAGAATAAAAATTATATTTTTTAATTAGAAATAATATAATAATAAGTTTATTCCACGTAAGCGTCTGCCACGTCACCTATTTATTGACACGTCATTAAAAATGACAACTCATCATGATTTGACATCAAATTCTGTTTAGGGACTAAAACTGGAGACAAACAAAATGGGGGGACTATTTTCAATTTCCACCTATAATAGGGGGACCAAAAGTACAATTAAGCCTTTTTTAAAAATTATTACTTACCAAAAATGTAACAGATAAACTCTCTTTTTATTTTACAAAAATGGGCCAAGCCCAAGAAAATTATAGTTTCGGAACAGTGAAAAGTAAAATAACTCTACGAAGAAAATTTTTCTTTGTACCCACACTCTGACTATTTTGCCTTCGTATAAATAATAAAATCTGCAAAAAAATTTCATTTCACATTTTGACATTTCTGGAATAGAGAGTAAATTTTTTTTTTCAAAATTTCCGGAAAAGTTGAAAAACAAGTTTTCCGGTACAGAGCTGTACTCCGGAAATCTTGGATAAAGTTTTCCGGTACAGAAGGTTTTACCGGAAATCTTTGATGAAGTTTTCTGGTACATAAGGTTTTATCAGAAATCTTGATTTTGAGTTTTCCGGTACAGAGCAGTGTTCTGGAAAATTTGATGGTCAACATTTTCGGTAGTTACCGGAGAACTTGGGCATCAACTTTTCCGGAAATTACATTTTTTTTATTTAATTAATTATAATTTTATGTTATTGTCATTTATTAATTTTAATATTTTTATTTTTCAGTGGGTGCACGAGGAAGAGACGACAAAATCATACGCGTTACACGGGACACTGAGACTTCTACATTGACTCTGATGAATCCACCAGAGAGGATTCGACCGACAACTTCAAGGAGAAGAAGATGTATGATTATTGAAGACGACGATGAGGGACATCATGATCAGGGGGAGCCTTCTATAGCGCATGAGGAAGATGTACATGAGCAGGTATATGAGCATATGGTGCACGAGCAGGTGGATGTAGTTGAGCAGGAGGAGGTTGCACCTGCTCATAAGGGAGAGCATATGGAGGAGGAACATGATCGAGCTGAGGGACCTGGTGAGCTGACACGGTATCTTGGAGGACCTTATGATTTGTCTGTCCTTACACGATACCGTTACCATGTTTCAGCTAGAATATGGTTTGGTCAGGTATATTAAATTAATTATTACTTATAATGCATTAAAAATATTTAAATTTATTGATATTGATATTTGTTGTCTAAATTTAGTTTTAATGTCATATATTTTTTTTGTATACAAGAGCCACCATTGCTGCAAATTGTTGCGCATGTGAAGAAAATGCAACAATTTACTCCGCCGGTACTTCCGAGACCCATAAAGAATTGGGTGAATTTGTCAGGTCTGAACCCATTACAATGAGGTAGTTTGAAGATGATCGACAACAACCTGATATTTGCGTTTGTTGAGAGATGGCATTCCGAGACATTGTCATTTCACATGCCATTTGGTGAAATGACGATCACTTTGGATGATGTTGCCAATTTTCCCGGATTACCTATTAGGGATGAGTTCTACAGTCCACCTGATGTAGATAGAGTAACGGCGTGTAATCTTGCCGTCCATCTATTAGGAGTGACCACATAAGAGATTTGAGAGGAGACCAAAAAGACTAGAGGTGCACACTATAGAATGGATTGGTTGAAGGATGTGTTCAGAAGGCAGTGTGCAGCAGAGAGGTTTGACTGTGTTGCTAGGGCATATATGTTGAATTTAGTTGGGAGTATTATTTTCGCTGATAAGAGTCATACTCTAGTTGATGCGAAGTACCTTCCATTATTCAGATATTTAGAGGGTACATATAAATATGCATGGGGTACTGCTGCACTAGTGGTGCTTTATGACTACCTCTCAAGTAATGGCATTCTGTATTTATTAGTTTTGTAGGTATTATCTATAATCAATACAATCGGAAACAAATTCAACAACTTCACTGAATTTGGATGCGCCCAGAAAATATCTCTCATAACATCAGAGTCTTTATGCATTCTATTCCAGCACACATATTTTGCATCTTCAATTAACTTGAATAAATGTTGTATCTCTGTTCTATTACATCTCACGTGCAATCGAATCATATTTATCTGTTTATATATTTGTGAGATCTTAGTAGCATTATTCTTATCTCGGTCTTGCAATGAGAGTAATATATGTCTCGGTGCAACATTATATTTTGTTAATTCATGAACATGTTTTCTTTCTTCTTCATCTAAGCGTCCAACATATGCATGCCCCTCCAAAGTATTAGGTAATTCATGGTTGTGAATTCCACAAATTACTTTAACTATCCATCCTGAACCATCTTTTAATGGTTTTGATCTAAGCTTGAAAGGACAATTACATTTTTTTGTTGAACTTCGAATAGAACTAGCAGCACACTTGTATTTTTCCCCTTTGTCACAACCTAATATTAATTTATTTCTCCGTCCTTTCTCACCCGCCTCGATATCTGATCTTCTTATAATAACAGTAACTTTATTTTTTTATACCAATTTCTTTTGCCCATTTCACAACAATATCCCTTGAATCAAATATCTGAAATAAAATAATTATAATTATTCACAAACATTTATTTTTATAATATTAATATTAAAAATATTTATTCATATCTGATTTGTGTAAAAAATCTTTGTAGTATCGACGCATGTTTTGTCCATTAATAGTAGTTGATTATCCATACCTGTTAACATTTAAAAAAAAATTAAAAAATTTAAAAAACTAAAATAAAAAAAAAAGGGTTTGGACCGGAAAACTTATGTATATAAGTTTTTCGGAAACCTCTTTTGTACCGGAATACTTTAGGATTAACTTTTTCGGTACAGAACATTTCTCTTCTGTACCGGAAAACTTGTTTTTAACATTTCCAGAAACTTTGTCTGTACCGGAAATCTTTGTCCAAGTATTCCGGTAGTTACCGGAAAACTTAAGCCTACCGAAAATCTTTTTTACGGCTGGAGTGAATGACAAAATGGTGAAAAAAATATTTATCTTTACTGTCTTTGAAATAGTTAAAAAAAAATTTAAGAATAATTTTAGTATTTTTGAATTATTTTGGAGTATAAGGTTAATTGTGGGGGTAGAAAGGAAACTTTTTATATGGGAAATATTATGATTCACAATCAAATCATCACTTTTATAGTATTTACGTCAAATGTAGGTAATTTGAATTTTTTTTTTTTGTCCAATCTCAAAAGGTACACGGATGCGCTAAAACAAAGTTGGAACATCTCCATTATTGCAAATCTTTTATGTTACCATGTCCACCAAAAACTTTGAATCACTCTCCATTTGAAGAAGGTGGGAAGATATGTTGCCATGTTCAACGATGAGAATTACTATTAGTAAAATATGTTGCAATCACAAAGATAAGATTTGTTGGCCTTTAAAAATTATCTTCAAAACTATATTTGTTTCTCCATTTTCACATATTCCAACACGCAACCATGAAAATAGAAATTCAATTGTCTATTTGAGATTTCAGCTTTAAGACACTTAATGATGTTTTTAAATATCTACCTATGTGATTTAAAGAGAAACTAACAAATTAGTAATAACTAATTATAAATTATCTACTAAACTTTAACTAATTACATCTTCAATGCTAATTAATTTGCTTAATGTAAGAACAAAGGAAATCACTGCTTAGATGTCCAATAACTCCATAATGAAATGTTTCACTAAGCAACAAAAGACACTATGCATTAATCTAGAAACATTTGCTTGCTCTCTTTGATTAAGATAAGACCCTTTGTAGAAGGCAAACATAGTGGATCAATCATATTGAGAGTCACATCGTACATTAATAAAAAGTCATGACACTATTCTCAGTAAAGACAAGAGAAAAGGCAAGAGCATCTTCTCATCAATGGAAGGTGAAGGAAAAAAATGGAGAAATAATAAAAATAATAATAAAGACAGAAAGAGTCATTTTTGGACCATCAACACATAAATAAACAAATTTCCTTAACGAATAAAAAAACAAATCATTCAAATCCAATATCCTAAAGTCACTTGGAAAAGGATGAGGCTTTTTATGGAGAACAACTTTTTATTTTTTTTATTTTTTTATTTTATGTTTGGTGTGTTGAATAATTGAAATATGAAATAAGAGAGTTCACGGGACAGCTTAGTGAGTGTTTTTTTCTTTATTTTCTTTTGTTTGTCAACCTATATTTTGTTTCTTATCAATTTTAGTAAGATACTATACCCTATACTATATTTATATGAAATAATAAGTTGTTGTATAGGTGGAGGTAAGTGGTATGTAAGAAGTTTGGGGTGTACCTAATTGACCACACAAAGAGTTCACGGGTGCTTGTTTCCTCTATAACACTTGAATCAAATATTTGACTCTTAATAAAGTACCTAGAATTTAAATAAATAAATAAAAATTCTACAATAATATATATATATATATATATAATTAAATAATATTTTAGTTCTTATAAATATATCATATTTTATTTTTCCTCTCTTTAATTTTCTTTTTTAAATAATAATTCTTCAAATATTTTTTATCAATAATTTTAATATCTACTTTTAAAACAATTCATATATATTATTTAAATTTTTAAATAATTTTTTATATACATGTTTAGAATATTATAAGAGTCACTCCTATAAGAAATTTAAATTATTTTCATAAATAATAATAAAAAAAATTAATTCATCGCAATAGTGATTAATTAATATTTAATTGAATGTTTATTTTGCAATGTGATTCAAAATAAGATATGAGAGTCTTCGAAGTGCCAGGAGAGACAACTTATGATTTTTGGACATAGTGAAATATCTACAAACACTTTGGTTTGTGGCCCTCACCGAACACATTGTGTTTTTAAAAAAAAATAAAATTATAGACCGGCGTATATAATTACTATCTAACGATGATCCACAATTCATACTCATAATTTGTTTAAACTTTTTGTGAGGATTTTCATCCTTATGGCCATCATTTTGTTATTAATTTCGCTTTCTTAAGATGATCCAACAACCAACCTATTCTCTGATTAGTATATTTTGTTTAGAATAATTGTGTTTAAGATGTACTATGATATATATCCTGAGGTTCTTTTCTTAGAAAAGAAGATAAGTACAATCATACAGTAATGTTTAAAGTATTGATAAAAATTAAGAAATGTTAAACGAATTCTGACACCTTTCATGCAATTGCATGACCCGTAAATTTCACAGATATAGTGTGTTTAATTTTAAGTTTGAAATTATTTGCTTTTCTAGTTTTATTAATTAGTATTAATTTAGATCATATGATAACTATTCTATGACATTTTGACGTAGAAGTCTAGTCATATGGATCCGTATGAGTAAAAAATTGTCTCCATATATAAATATTTGAATGCATATGAAATATATTATATATATATATATATGTCGACCATATGCGTGCGCTCAAACTCGAATATTGTGAGAATGATTTGGTGAAGAAGTCCAAAATAGAATTGGAGAAACCTGTGTGTGGCAGAAGATATAATTGCATGTAGTTAATGCTTGTGAACTTGAAGACAAAGATGAAAATTGATGAGCTTATCAAATTCCACAGTTTAGCAAGATTTTGATTCATTCTGAAACAATGTGAAATCTCAGCCACAAACTTGAGAACTCAAGGGACCACCACTTTGCATGTTCCCAAATCTTACTTTATTCCACATGTGACTCAAATTGTTACTATATATTAACTTGTTTCTTTTCAATACTTACTCTATCTAAAATTAAATATAAACATAAGATATTTGAAAAGCTGATGTTTTTAGTTATCTAATATTGTAATTTTAAGACATAAATTCTAAATCTCGTATGTAATATTTTTAAAATAATATTTTTAGCTATCTAATATAGATAATAATTTTTTTATTTTCTATATTCTTTTTAAAAAAATTATCTGATACATCACTTTTAATTTTTAATTTTCTTTTACGTATATTTGCTTTTAAAGATAGTACATTATTGGTGTTTCATAGTTTTCTAAATTGTACTTCCTTTATAATAAACATTTAGATTATAATAAAATATATACAATGACTTTTCATTTTTTAATGACAACATATCAAAATTATTCTTCATTTAATTTAATGTCCATATTTCATATTAGACATCCACTTTTATATGCTATTGAATAAAATGAGATGTGATTTAAATAAAGTTAAATTTTAAATGAGACCAACAAAATTAAGTGTGAACAACCAATGATTTTAATATGTAATTAGTTACTTTTGTTTATATTTTGTTAGTAT
>JBBPBT010000036.1:7255054-7266431 GCA_037974875.1 Cicer bijugum
TAATAAAATAGTTTTGTTATTTAAATATCAAAATACAATGTTATTATAAATCCTTATCTTTATCTCTCTCATACATTTTATCTTCTACATAGTTATGTATATTGTGTCACACAAATATCACAATGAAACAAAATTTAGGTTAACACTGACTTGATAGAAGTATCAATAAATCACAATTTTACAAAAAAAGAACAAATCCATTTACAGTTCAAATTGTTTAACATATATCATTGGTAACCACTATAAAGTTATGTTTAATGTATAGCTGTCCATTAAACAGCAACACGAAGATAGAATATGTTCTATGTTTTAAATCATATGTTTATGGTTTAAAATAAAATATGTCTAACTATTAAGAGTACTCAATTTATTGTGTATATATAATAAAAGTTATGGTTTTTTAATATATCATTTTCTTTCTTTTATTATATAAAGTTATGGTTTTTTAACGAGAGATAGGAGTATTATGGCATTAGTATTTGAAAAAGATTTAACTTTTGTAATTGTTGATTTAAATAAAATCCATGTAATTGTTGCTTACCTCTCCATCTTGTTGGTTTCTTCACTTGGTTGCCGCATAGTCCATTTTTCCAATCATTTTCGATCTATTTCATGTATAATCTTAATTCCGTTTTTTATTTCTCATGTCTCTATTAATAAAGCATTTCACAAATTTTAGAGGCAGTTACTTTGATATCTATGACTCTTTAATTTAATGTCATCTATTTATGGAAGAAAATAGATTTTCTTATTAACTTAAAATGGTGCCCCTAAAAAACATATTGTTACAAGAAAATGGGGAGTTTGAATTGTAAATGCACCTTTTAAAAATTCCTGCTAAAACTTAAGAAAATAACTCAAGATTGATCTTGGTTATGAAAACAGAAAACGGAACGTTCTTAGTTTTAGTTGTAAAACGGAGAACATTCTTTGATTAGTTTTAAACAGAAAATCAGTTTTATATTTTATCTTAGTTAATCAATTCAGTATAACAAATAAGGAGACATGGAAGAGAATACCACACAAAGATTTATCCTGGTTCACCCAATGTTGGTTACGTTCAGTCCTCACGCTGTGAGATTTTCCATTAAGTGTTTAAAACGAAAAACCTTCTTAATCTTACAACACCTAGTATAGATCAACCTTGATCTATTTCCACCTCTATTACTTTCCACCCAAAAAGCAATAACAACACCTATCTAACCTTGATAGGAAGTAATCTTAAACAAACTATAAAGAAACTCTTATAGTTTGAGTTTTTATAACTAGATTGATTTTGACAGAATCTGATATTACTCAACTCTTGTTTGAGAATAGATTCTTTACAAAGAATCTAATGATAATTTCGTAAATTGATATATGAATATACAACAGCAGTTGTTTCGCGACTGCAGAAAGTGATATTGCCTCTGTTTTGCAGAATTTCAAGTTTAAGTGTGATTGTATTGTGGATTACTCAGCACTTGAATTTCTTACTTTCATACTTGATTAAGGCCTTCTATTTATAGGCTGAAGATGCACTGGATGGGAGTACGAAAGAGCTATTGGAGAGGCTTTGCTCTTTCTGGCTTAAGGCAATATTTCAGAATAAATTAATCATGCTATGACATAGCCTTTTTTAACTTTTGGGTTTAGCATTTAAAGCAGTCCTGTACTCTTCTGACAGGGTCCTTGACGTTTCTTCATTGATCTTGGATGATACATTCTCCATCTTGAGTCTTGAGTGCAGCTAGACAAGATTGAAGAAGAATTGCAAGCTGAAACAGAGCAGATTGCAGATCTGCTGCTGTTGTGCAGAAAACGGAGAACGATAAACGTTTTTGGTTTTTAGAATGAACGTTCTTGAGCTTAAATAATCATTCTGGAGTTCCCGTTTTAATTATTCTGAATTTCCTTTGTAATTGTCTTGTCATATGTCGAAATTGATTGAACTTTCTTGACATTTGAATTTTTGGAGTTCTTCAAGTTGTCATGACTTTTGTCCATTTTTGAGTCCTTTTAATTTTGAGATCAAATACCCTTTTTGAGTTTGGATGAATCCTACTTATTCCTTGCCATGTACTAATTAGATATGAGTGAATTTCCTGGGGAGATTCTTTGTTAAAAATGTAGAAAATGTTTGATCAATATATTGTGATGAACAATTCTTGAAGCTAGAGATCATTGTCTGTTTTAATGCAGAATGATCTTGTTGTTGTTTCCTTTGTTTTGCTTGATCATGTTCTTAATTAAATTCACTCAAAAGCACCAGTTAAATTAACATAACATTTTAGAATTATGATTAACTTTCTTAATTAACCTTTGTTTGTTTTCATCAAAACTTTAAATATATAGTTTGTCTCAACAATTGTAACACTTAAAAATAATAAATATAAAAAATACACTAATAGTAGAGATAATAACATAACTGAAAATCTCACTGCAAACAAAGTGACATTATCAAGAAGAATTAATACGAATTTAAATAAAAATCCGATATCAATATAATTTCATCAAAGTTATATTTTTTATTCTACGACATGAATTTTATGGATATGTATCACCATCTCATTCTAATATAAAATTTATGTCGTAAAACAAAAAACATGACTCGATTTAAAGGAAAGAAAAGATATGAAGCACTGATGTTGGAGGAATGGAAGCAGGACGAAGAGGTACGGTGAATTAAAAAAGAGAGGTCCGTGAGTTCTATAATATACATTTTAATCTCAACCGTTAGTTTTAAATTCCCATCTCTCTCGCATTAATGTTAACTCCTTACCTAGTATCACCCTTCTTGGTTTGGCTATAACATTATTAATGATATTAGATTTTACACAAGCATTTTTTGTCCAAAATATATATAAAATTGTTAGAGAAACAGCAAGAAGTGCACGTGAACCTTTGTCTACAAACTTCGAGGACCTCAGTGTCATTGCAAACCACCCATTGTTTCACAGGCAGTAGTAGCTTATGCCAAAACCCTTGGTTAAAAAAAAAAAGCAGAGAACAACAGAGAGGGGAAGGAAGAGAGTCAAATAATGGGTTTAGCAACTAGAAGAGAGCAGAAGAAGAATCATTGAAAAACAAACGCACAAAAAACTTTGCAAATGAAGATTCAAGGATGCGAAGTTGAAGCCATTGGCATCAACTACAAGATCCACACAAACAAAACAGAACACCCTTTTAAAATCTTCAGCAAATCACCACAACAATTAGATACCAAAGAAACAGAAGAAGAAGCAAGAGGTGAAAAAAGTTGCAGTGGAGTTAGACATGTGTTAAAGAATGTGAGTTGTCAAGCAAAACCATGGGAAATTCTAGCAATTGTTGGACCAAGTGGAGCTGGAAAATCAACACTGCTTGAGATCTTAGCAGGTAAACACAGTCCACAAAAAGGGTCAGTGTTGTTGAACCAAAAGCCAGTGGACAAAGCTCAGTTCAGAAAGCTATCAGGTTATGTTGCTCAAAAGGACACTTTGTTTCCTTTACTTACAGTTGAAGAAACCATGATGTTCAGTGCAAGGCTAAGGCTAAAGCTACCTCAACAACAACTATGTTCAAGGGTCAAGTTACTGGTTCATGAGCTTGGACTGGACCATGTTTCCGGGACTCGAATCGGCGACGATAGAGTCCGAGGTATATCCGGTGGTGAAAGGCGAAGAGTTTCTATTGGTGTTGAAGTTATACATGATCCTAAAGTGTTGATTCTTGATGAACCAACTTCAGGGCTTGATAGTACCTCAGCTTTGCAAATAATTGATATGCTTAAGGTTATGGCTGAAACTAGAGGAAGAACTATAATACTTAGTATACATCAACCTGGTTTCAGAATAGTGAAGCTGTTCAATTCATTGTTGTTGTTAGCTAATGGTTCTGTTTTACACCATGGAACCTCAGATTTACTTAGTTTAAATTTGAGATTAATGGGTCTAGAGCTTCCACTTCATGTTAATTTAGTTGAATTTGCTATTGATTCCATTGATACCATTCAACAACAACAGCAATGTCAGGTGGAAGTGCAACAGAAGAAAGGTGGTGATGAACAACAACAACAATATCAACAAGGTGAGAGTAAAAGTGGTAAGTTCACTTTGCAACAGCTATTTCAACAATCTAAAGTAATTGATGAAGATATCATCAATAGTAATGGGATGGATTTCGATTTCTCTTGTGATTTTGCTAATTCTAGATTGAGAGAAACTATGATTCTAACTCATAGATTCTCCAAGAACATATTTCGTACAAAAGAGCTGTTTGCATGTAGGACAATTCAGATGCTGATTTCAGGACTAGTTTTGGGGTCAATCTTTTGTAACCTCAAAGATGATCTAAAAGGAACACAAGAAAGGGTTGGTCTATTTGCTTTTATATTAACTTTTCTGTTATCAAGCAGCATAGAAGCTCTACCAATTTTTCTACAAGAAAGGGAGATTCTCATGAAGGAAACATCATGTGGAAGCTACCGTGTTTCGTCTTATGTTATAGCTAATGGATTAGTTTACTTGCCATTTCTTTTAATCCTAGCCATTTTGTTCACAGTGCCATTATACTGGCTTGTTGGTCTCAACAGAAACTTCACTGCTTTTCTCCATTTTCTGTTGCTGATATGGCTTGTTCTTTATACAGCAAATTCAGTTGTGGTGTGTTTCAGTGCTCTTGTGCCTAATTTCATTGTTGGGAATTCAGTGATTGCTGGTGTTATAGGTTCTTTTTTCTTGTTCTCTGGTTACTTCATATCAAACCATGAGATTCCTAGTTACTGGATTTTCATGCATTATATATCACTTTTTAAGTATCCCTTTGAAGGGTTTCTGATCAATGAGTTCTCCAACTCGGGGAAATGCTTGGAGTACATGTTTGGTGTGTGTGTGATGAAGGGTGAGGATGTGCTTAAAGAAGAAGGGTATGGTGGAGAAAGTAGTAGATGGAAGAATGTTGGTGTCACTGTTTGCTTCATCATGGTTTACAGATTCATTTCTTATGTTATTCTTAGATACAGATGCTCACAGAGGGGTCACCAGTGATGTTTGTGAATTGTTACTCTCTCCCTCTCTCTCTCTCTCTCTCTCTCTCTGTCTGTGGGGTTCACATGTCTTGGATTTTACTTGTGACAGCAACCAAAGAAGATAATATCAACCCAAAAAAAGTGTAAAAATTTACAGATTCGGCCAGTGTCAACAAATTGTACTAACATTATATTATGTTGGTTTTTTTGTTTTTATATGATTAATTAATTCACACTATTGTCTTTCTCTTTTTAATCAAGATTCCTTTCAGTTCATCCCTCCAATTTTTCTTTTCATTTTAGGCTTGTTGATCACTGCCACAATTCAGCAGATTTGTTCTAAAAAAAGAACAATGAAAAAGGGATTTATCATTATACGGTAGACTGTAAGAGAAACTTTCTCTCTTCTATCCAACTGTTCTGTTGTTGCACTTGCACCATACTGCAAGGATTTCGATTTGAGCCTATTTGCCTACATTTAACTTGCTATTTAAATGTAATATATTTTATAGAATATAGGAATTATTTTTTGTTATGTTTGTAAGGCGTGAATTATCCACTACGGATAAATACATTCTCAGACGACTCTAACAATTAGAATAAGTATTTTTATTTTAAAGGGTAATTATATTACTACTTTTTAGAAGCTACTTAGATAACTTCCCAAAATTATATAAATATTTTTTAAATATCTGAACTTTTTTTTAAGTTTAGGTGAACTACTTATCGCTTAAACCACAGAAATTTAGATGGACAATTTATCACAGATTTCTATCTTCTCCCGTATTTTATTATGAAACAAAATGTATCATACATTCAAAATGACTAAAGCGTATCAATAACTTCAGCATAAATAAAGCACATAACTCTAATGTAAGACTAGTTTATAATATTCAGATTCACTTTCCTTGTCAGTAGTTTCATCATCAACAACTTCAGGCACACAGTCAGCTGGCTTAGTCTGCATTCGAAACTGAGATGCTGGTGAAGCTACTAGGAGTTTCAATGCAAACACACAATATTAGAAGTTTTATGAATACCTAAGCAAACATATTGTATGTTCTCTTAGAATATCTAAGATTGAATAACTTTTTTTCTTTTGCATGAGGATCATGCACAATGGCACGCATCCCGCTGGCTCCCATATTTTCTGCTCAGTCTCCTATTACATATTCCAAATACCAAGTTCAGTGGAAATAACTGAAATTCAATGGAAGGCCATTTTCCTCCTTCATTGCTTCATATTCTCATCGCAAAAAACAAACAAAAAAGTCCACATTTGATGTTCAGAACTCAGCTTTAATGCAAATCATGATATATGACTTTACAAATGTCAGCTTGACACATTCTGATATACCTAAATCATAAAAAGCACTACATGAAGATTAAGAAACGTAAGATTTACCAACAAGACTTGTGTCTAGCTGAAGGGGCTAGTCCTTCCAAACGTGGCAAACTATGATTCAAATCTTCGCTGAAAGAGAAGTCTACATTTAGTATTCAACAACTCCACAAACAAAATTGTTGGGGAGTAGGAGAGACGTGGGATTACCCTAAATGAGCAATTTTCATTTGCATAGTTGACAAGTGAATGAATAACTGTATATGCTTTCTGTGTTATACAATATATAGTACAAGGCAAATAGTGAAAATATTGCGCAACTGGTTTGAATTAAGGGCTAAGACTCAGAATCACTGTCACGCAAAAGGGCTCCTCTTACTTTGGTCCTGCCAAGAAAAAAAGGAGATGAGTATACTATGATAATAGCGCAAGAACACTTGCCTTCAGGAATCCGGATATGTAGTACCAGAGTTAAGATTTGTAAGATAGTAAGAACACTTGCCTGCGATATGCTGGGACCGCACGATTCTTAACTTTCGCAGTACCTGTATCCCGAATTGTTTGCTTATCTACAAGACAACATGAACATGAAGAAAAAAAAAAGTCATTAACCCTTGAAAATATAAGCTCAACTGATGAAGCAAAATGTTTAACATATACAAGAGCATCCTGAACAAGGAACAACTCTAAAATATAAGTACATGCTCCAATATATTTTTCATATTCCAGTATATTCAAAATGGTGTTAGAACTACAAGTAGCATTTCTTCTCTTTCCTCTTCAGGTTATTATTTTCTTCACACATGAAAAATAGACCTAAACGCAGTCGCCATTTTCCTAGACGGAGAAATAGTTGCAGATAGCAACTTCTGAACTACTTTATCCATGGAAGACCAAATCTTCAGAATGACAGAATACATAACACACCTGGAGAGTTTTGCACTCCATTATTAGAAACGCCTGCTTTCTCCGAGTCGCTAATTTTTTGAAACTTTTGCCTTCGTTCCAGTTGTATGGTTTCATTTCTTTCCTAAAAGGTAGAAAAAGAATGCTCATAATTAGCTAACAGCATTGTGTTTTAAGGGGAAATCCCAGACATCTAAGAATAACAAATCTATCTAATTATACTCAAATGTTGAGAGTAACTTAAAAAAGTAAACTAGCCTAAGTTTTCCACAGAATTGGAAATCATTCAGGCATAATTGCATTTCGAGCAAATAAAAACCCACGATTGGATATTGTACCTTCTCAGCTGCCATCAGGTTTGTCAATTGGACAGAGCGTTGTTGCACTGAGGACACAATAAAAAAAATGTAACAGTTAATTCTGGCACAGGCCACATAGATCCAATTGAAGTTATATATTAGTTGCCCAAATCATTAGAAGGTGCATCTAAATTAATGTATGAATTACACTATTTGATGGCTATGATGAAGAAGAATATTTGGGTATAGAGCTTTGCAGACAACGGAAAATCCAACCGATTCCATCATTCGACCAGCGAATAAATGGCATGAACCAGAATTAACACTACTGAAAAAGTTCTAGTACAATAACTGTATCGTCAAGATTAAGGATGGCTGCAAACTTAAGCAAAATTGACTACGCAAGGCTAAGTAACTTACATCTTCCAATTATCACTAAAATGTCATTTCTCTTTTACCAAAGCAAAAAAGGAATGGATTAGTTGAACATATAAGGATTTTTTTTATGGTGCAGCCAAATAATGAAGAAAGATAACTTGTGTTAATCTGACAAATTACAACAATAGTTTGTCTGATAGTAAATAATGTATTTCACAAGATTAATCAACAAAATTCCACTTTGTTACCACCTTCAAGCTATGAGCAATCAATACTCAATATAATTATCATTTATGCATATACTTAGAAACAACCAATCAGAAATCAAGACCTTTAGTAAGATTCAAAAGATGATACAATCAGTATAAGGAGGACAAACTAACCATCTACAAGAGAACATTTGATACTTTTGAATGCCTTAAATAGGCTCAAGGATAAATTTGACAAGGCTTCACTTGCACTGGAGTCCACAAGTTTGGTGAGAGGAACTGTGATTAGAGGCATTCCTTTTGATTTTTGAGCAACTAATTTAGCAGAACTAATACCTGAAATAGGTAACAAAAACATACAGATGGGAGTGAACAATGAGTATGCTTCCCTAAAATGATTCATCAAGACAAAGACAGTGGCATTTTTTATAACATGCATCAGAGAATTTCTAAATTGCAACATATAAAAGAGGTCCACATAAGACATTTATACCTAGATTATAAAAAGATGACATCATAATATCTCTTACCCAACACTAAAAATGTCATCAAAACTATCTCCACAAGAGTCACAAAGATGCAACTGTCATAGGCAAGTCAACAAGTACAATCATCTCCATGCATTCAACAAGAGGTTATAGACTAAATTTCAATTAATTAAAACTTTACAAAAGAAACTTAATTCATTCACACTTATAAGGCCTATTTTGACTTAAATTTTCTTGGGGAAGAACTGAATAAGCAAATATTAGAAGTGATAAGAATATTGCTTACCTTCAGAGTTTGAATTTGCCTCTAGAACCAGCTTCAGATCTTCTGACTTGAGGGAAGTTACAAAGTAATCAGCAAACTCTAACCAAGAACCCCCTATTCCAATAATATCCCTCTGCACATTAGATCAAAAGATGACAATGACTATAAACAAAAATCAAGACCTATCACAAAATTTACGCAAATTTACATGACAGTGCAACTTTACAAGGAAAAAGATATATTGAAGTTCAGGATCATAAACATCATGACATGAATGCTTCAGTTTTTCCAATAATTCATGGAATAAAAAATTTCCAACAAAAAGCAACTTTTCAGTTTAACTTTAACCCCTTAATCAAATAATATAAAGATTTCAAATAAAGGTACATGACCGTGATCTGGACCGCGATATAACGGTTTTTATGTTGACTAAATCACATTGCGGCTGCATTGGCCACATTTGACTGCAATATCAAGGATGGTGACCCCAATATAACTGACGTGCCGGTGTCAATTTTGTGATCGGTATCTATCAGTATTTGTGTTTCATAGGTTACCCCTAGCAACAGCTATATAATTAAAACCCTCAATAATATCATAAGGAGACAACATTTTGGCAATTGCAAAAACTTTTTATCCATATACGCACCATTGTTGTTTAAATTTTTTGAATAAACACCAGGACTCAAGTTTATTTCTATAATACAAAAATCACATATTTTACATGGTATCAGAACAGGTTCTGATTTTGTGACCCGTCTTTGTGCTTCACTACCGCTGCCGGTGGCAAATGCCGCCGGCAGCACCACCTTTTTTCAGTCTTTCAATTTTTTGGCTTCATACAGTCATCTGCCACCATCAACTCCGGATGCCTTTCTAGTAACCAGCCACGACGCTACAGCTGGCCTCAAAAGCACCGCCTTCACTCTGTACCAACACCAGCTGCCTCTTTTCTCGTGCGCATCCAAAACCAACAAACATCGCGCGCAATCCTCCGGCAAGCACAACGGTGCTTCTCCCGTCGCCAACTAACATTGCACACGCTGTCACGCGCATTCATCTTCTCTATGTATGGGTCCCATGCACCTCCACCAAATTCGTGCGTGAGAACGCATGCACCTGTCTCCGGCCCCCTTCTGCACGTTTTCTCATGATGCGGTGATTTTTCAGCAACCTCATTTTTCAACTCTTCATTCCACATTGTATCTACTGTTGTGAGAACTTAGTTTCAAGGACAAGGTATCATTTGCTTAGATAATCATTTTATTCCCACTGACGATCAACTCGGTGGTGACTATATTCCCACATATGAATCATATTAGTGGCACCTTTTATTCCCACTGACGATCAATCCGGTGGTGACTCTATTTTCACATATGAATCATATTAGTGGCGCGTTTTATTCTCACCGATAATCAATTCAGTGGTGACTCTTTTCAAACTAGTCCAAGAATTGTCAAACTTAGTTTCATTTTTTTTTTGTGACAAAATGTTTTGATGTAACAAGCTTAAAGCATAGTAAGTTTTAGCTTGAGGAAGAGTGTTAAAATTCAGTGTATGTTTTAATTATTTCTTGATTGTGCAACACCCTAGGCTAATTGTTAGTAGTTCTGGTCAATACAATTTTCTACGCATTGAATGTAATTATTGCAGCATCATTATAAATAAGAATGTGTGTGATCTCATTAGAGACACAAGAAACACAAAAATCACATATTTTACAAATACAAATAAGAAAATATAATAGAAAGGAGAATGTAACCGAAGATACTCACAATGTCCTCAAGCAATGAAAGTGAAAGATTAGCTTCCCAAGTATCAGAGTGGAAATCAGAGACATGAATGACAAGGTGAGAAGAATCAGGAGCATAAGCATGGAACAGAAAAGGACGCAATTGACAAGAACTCTGAGGTGCACATTCTACTTTAGGTTCGCCAAAGATTGGATCAAAATGTTGAAACGCCATTGCTTGTTAAATTAATGCAATACTTCATTAATTAGCTACTAAACAGCTTCCACTGTAAACAAAACAAGAAAATTTGAGTCACCTTCACACACATCAAATATTGGTTTCGGTAACATATCAATAGGAAAAGAAAAATCTAGGGTTTTACCCTTATAACAAAATAATTTATATAAATGTCAATTTTAGGATTCGTCTTTTGTGTAGTTAAGGTGTGTTATACAGAGGAAATAAGTTTAAACATAAAAGGCTCTTTTTAAGTTCAGTTTGAGAACGAAGAGAGAAGAGGCGACTCAATTTACTTTCTTTAACTTTCTCTTTTTACTTATTTTTAAAAAATAAAACATTTCTTTTTACTTAAACTAAATTTTTGAACGTAGATAACAAAATTATATTTAAGATTTATAAAATTGTATAATTAAAAATATAAAAATCAATTGGGATAAAGTTGACATTTTAAGACATTATACAATAAAGTATAAAATATTGTACAATGTAATATAAATTCAATACATCTTGAAGCTTAAAATAAAGATTAT